>CM029604.1:193471-359142 GCA_017311375.1 Mytilus coruscus
TTCTGTTATAAGTCAGTTCAAAAGCTTAAATTCATCTGAAAGTTATGAAACTTTTATGGTTCAATGTTGTCGTTGCGCAGATAAGTAATAAAAACAACATAATTTATGAAAACAACAAAATACGAAAAGTCAAACAATCATAAAACAAAGAATAATTTAAAAAAAATAAGATGTGGTATGATTTCTAATAAGGCAACTTTCCACCAGATACTAAATGATTTAGAGGTTTAAAACTACAAAATTTATAGTTCTGCGTACAGACTTCAACAATGAGCAAAAACCATGCCGCATAGTAATCTATAAAGGGTCCCGAAATGACAAAATTATGTGTAGCAATCAAAACGAGAAAACTAAAACGTATTCTCTTTTAATGCACAGTTCCAAAATTATTTTTTTTATATGGCTATATATTATCAAATAAGGTTCACCCACCCCCATATCCCATCAATGTTTATCCCGCACACTACACAGTCGCGTCGTTTTGATTCTTCCTTCTTTTGATATATCATTTTGATCTATAATTTACCGGAATAAGTACATTTTGTGTCAGTCACAGTTTGTATCGTTTGTTCTCAAGTTTATGTTTTCTTTTTAAGATTGTTTGAAGAAAAGCTAACATAGAACACTATTTCAATTGCGTTGTAAAAAAAAAAAAAACCTGCCAAACTGAAAGGCTGAAAGTTTAAAGATCTTGGAGATTTGTCTATTTTGAAAAAAGAAGCGTCGTTTGGTTCTTTGTCAGACTTGGTTTTTACACTTTTGTCAAACAATTGCAGGCTAACTTAACAGGAAGGATATGAATGACATAAAACAAAACAATAGTATTACCCAAAAAAAAAAATCATCAGTTAGAATAGAGAACATACAGAAATGATCAGATAACACGAGCAAAAGATTGTTGTGAAAGTATTTTGAAAAAAAATATGTTATAAAGAGAGAATGAAAAAGCGTTTTCTTCAACCCTTCAGGAAAAAAAATCAATTTAATGAATGGTTTTGTCCTATCACATTGCAACGCAAAGATTTAACACGGTAAAATTATTTAGTGTAAAAATTATTTTGAGATCACCCTAACAGCTTACCTGTAGGATTTGTAGTCGTACTCGTACTCGTACTCGGAGTCGGGTAGTTATTGTAAATCTCTAAGACACGTATATGAACTACATCCATCACCATACCGTGGTATATAAAGGTAAATACACGTATATTAACTACATCCACCACCATACCCGTGGTACGCCAAGGCTAGTACACGTATATAAACTACAACCACCCCCATACCCGTGGTATATAAAGGCTAGTACACGTATATAATCTACATACACAACCATACCTGTGGTACAAGTATGTAAAAGCTTAGTACACGTATATAAACTACAACCACTACCACACCCGTGGTATATAAAGGCTATTATTATACCTCAGTCATCATTTTCTATATAAATTAAGTACACAATATTTTCACTATTTTTTTCAAATTGCAAGCGTTAAACTATTGGACCGGTCAATAGTTTCCAACTATTGGACCTCGGTGAAACTATTTGACCGCAAGCGTCATCATATTTCGCGGAATTTCAAATGCAGCTACGGGATTGGTTATTTTTTTTAATGCCGCGGGAGTTGCAACGTCGAGTTTTACCTCTTGTATCTAGGGTTGTATCAGTGCAGAATGTAGCCTTACCATTCAGAATATATATGAAGTCAACATGAAACAATATGATTGTATTTCTGTTCTTTATATTACGATAGTTGATTTAGCCCCGACATTTATTGTCTGATGTCTCTTTCGGTATAATAAAACAATTACTGACTGGATATTCGTGGAATAGAAAGTTTATTGTCCCCTCAGATACAACTATTGCCCTCGGCTACGCCTCAGGGCAATAGTTGCACCTCGGGGACAAAAAAACTTACTATTTCACTCAAACCCAGTCAATAAGTATACATTACACGTATATAAACTACTTTCACCACCTTACCCGTGGTATGTTAAGGCTAATACACGTATATAAACTATATCCACCACCTTACCCGTGGTATATAAAGGCTAATACACGTATAAAACTACATCCATCACCATACCCGTGGTATATAAAGGCTAATACACGTATATAAACTACATCCACCACCATACCCGTGGTATATAAAGGCTATTACACGTATATAAACTACATCCACCACCATACCAGTGGTATATAAAGGCTAATACACGTATATAAACTATATCCACCACCATACCCGTGGTATGTTAAGGCTAATACACGTATATAAACTATATCCACCACCTTACCCGTGGTATATAAAGGCTAATACACGTATATAAACTATATCCACCACCTTACCCGTGGTATATAAAGGCTAATACACGTATATAAACTACATCCACCAACATACCTGTAGTATATAAAAGCTAATACACGTATATAAACTACATCCACGACCATACCCGTGGTATATAAAGGCTAATACACGCATGTAAACTACGTCCACTTCAATACCCGTGGTATATAAAGGCTACTACCCGTATATTAACTATATCCACCAACATACCAGTGGTATGTAAAGGCTAATACACGTTTATAAACTACATCCACCACCTTAACCGTTGTATATAATGCCTAATACACGTATATAAACTACATCAGCCACCATACCCGTGGTAAATAAAAGCTAATACACGTATATAAACTACATCAGCCACCTTACCCGTGGTATATAAAGGCTAATACACGTATATAAACTACATCCATCACCATACCGTGGTATATAAAGGCTAAAACACGTATATAAACTACATCTATCACCATACACGTGGTATATGAAGGCTATTACACGCATATAAACTACATCTACACCATACCCGTGGTATATAAAGGCTAATACACGTATATAAACTACATCCACCACCATACCCGTGGTATATAAAGGCTAATACACGTATATAAACTACATCCACCACCATACCCGTGGTATATAAAGGCTAATACACGTATATAGACTACATCCACCACCATACCCGTGGTATATAAAGGCTAATACACGTATATAAACTACATCCACCCCATACCCGTGGTAATAATATTGGTTACATAGTGTGTTAGTGATGTAATACGATATATTTGGGGTCAGTAAATTCTATATGTGGTGAGAGCGAAGCTCGAACCCCATATGGAATTTACTGACCCCATATATATCGTATTAGATCACTAACACACTATGTAACGAATTTATCTTACCGACTATCTTTATTTGTTGAATTTAGACCAGAGTTGTCTCATTTGCAATCATATCACATCTAATACACGTATGTAACTATATCCACTACCTTATCCGTATTATATAAAGGCTAGTACACGTGTATAAACTACATCCATAACCTTACCTGTGGTATATAAAGGCTAATACACGTATATAAACTACATCCACCACCTTACCCATGGTATATAAAGGCTAATACACGTATATAAACTAATCCACCACCATACCCGCGGTATATTAAGACTAATACACGCATATAAACTACGTCCACTTCAAAACCCGTGGTATATAAAGGCTACTTCCCGTATATTAACTATATCCACCAACATACCAGTGGTATGTAAAGGCTAATACACGTATATAAACTACACCCACACCATACCCGTTGTATATAAAGGTTAATGCACGTATATAAACTATATCCACCACAATACCCGTGGTATATAAAGTCTACTACACGTATATAAACTACATTACAACCATACCCGTGATATATATAAAGTCTACTACACGTATATAAACTACATCCACCCCATACCCGTGGCAAAAAAGGTTAATGGCTAATACACGTATATGAACAACATCAACCACCTTACCCGTGGTACATTGTATATAAAGGCTAGTACACGTATATAAACTGCATTCACCACCATACTCATGGTATATAAAGGCTAATACACGTATATAAACTACATCAACAACCATACTCATGGTATATAAAGGCTAATACACGTACATAAACTACAAACACCACCATACCCGTGGTAAATAAAGGCAAAAATACGTACATAATCTACATCCACCACCATACCCGTGAAATATAAAGGCTAATACACGTATATAAACTACATGCACCACCTTACCCATGGTATATAAAGGCAAAAATACGTACATAATCTACATCCACCACCATACCCGTGGAATATAAAGGCTAATACACGTATATAAACTACATTCCCCACCTTACCCGTGGTATATAAAGGCTAATACACGTATATAAACTACATCCACCACCATACCCGCGGAAAATAAAGGTTAATACACGTATATAATCTACATCCACCACTATACCCGTGGTATATAAAGGCTAATACACGTATATAAACTAAATCCACCAGCTCTCCCGTGGTATATTTAGGTTGATACACGTATATAAACTTCATCCACTACCATACCCGCTGTATATAAAGGCTAATACGCGTATATAAACTTCATCCATCACCTTACCCGTGGTATATATAGGCCAATACACATATATAAACTACATCACCACCATACCCGTGGTCAATAAAGGCTAATACACGTATAATAACTACATCCACCACTATACTCGTGTTATATAAAGGCTAATACACGTATATAAACTACATCCACCACCATATCCGTGGTAAATAAAAGCTAATACACGTATATAAACTACATCAGCCACCTTACCCGTGGTATATAAAGGCTAATACACGTATATAAACTACATCCACCACCATACCCGTGTTATATAAAGGCTACTACACGTATATAAACTACATTCATCACCATACCGTGGTATATAAAGGCTAAAACACGTATACTAACTACATCTATCACCATACACGTGGTATATGAAGGCTATTACACGCATATAAACTACATCTACACCATACCCGTGGTATATAAAGGCTAATACATGTATATAAACTACATCCACCACCATACCCGTGTTATATAAAGACTAATACACGTATATAGACTACATCCACCACCATACCCGTGGTATATAATGGCTAATACACGTATATGAACTACATCCACCCCATACCCGTGATAAATAATATTAGTTACATAGTGTGATAGTGATGTAATACGATACATATGGGTCAGTAAATTCCATATGTGGTGAGAGCGAAGCTCGAACCCCATATGGAATTACTGACCCGGTATATATCGTATTATATCACTAACACACTATGTAACGAATTTATCTTACCGACTATCTTTATTTGTTGAATTTAGACCTGAGTTGTCTCATTTGCAATCATACCACATCTAATACACGTATGTAATCTATATCCACTACCTTATCCGTAGTATATAAAGGCTAGTACACGTATATAAACTACATCCACTACCTTACCTGTGGTATATAAAAGCTAGTACACGTATATAAACTACATCCATTACCTTACCCATGGTATATAAAGGCTACTACACGTATATAAACTACATCCACCACATTACCCATGGTATATAAAGGCTAATACACGTATATAATCTTCATTCACCACCTTACCCGTGGTATATAAAGGCTAATACACGTATATAATCTATATCCACCATCATACCCGTGGTATATAATGCCTAATACACGTATATAAACTATATCGACATCCATACCGGTGGTATATAAAAGCTAATACACGTATATAAACTACATCCACGACCATACCCGTGGTATATAAAGGCTAATACACGCATGTAAACTACGTCCACTTCAATACCCGTGGTATGTAAAGGCTACTACCAGTATATTAACTATATCCACCAACATACCAGTGGTATTTAAAGGCTAATACACGTATATAAACTACATCCACCACCATAACCGTTGTATATAAAGGTAAATGCACGTATATAAACTATATCCACCACCATACCCGTGGTATATAAAGGCTAATACACGTATATAAACTACATCCACCACCATACCAGTGGTATATAAAGGCTACTACCCGTACATAAACTACACCCACCACCTTACCCGTGGTATAAAAAGGCTAATACACGTATATAAACTACATCCACCACCATACCCGTGGCAAATAAAGGTTAATGGCTAATACACGTATATGAACAACATCAACCACCTTACCCGTGGTACATTGTATATAAAGGCTAGTACACGTATATAAACTACATCCACCACCATACTCGTGGTATATAAAGGCTAATACACGTATATAAACTACAAACACCACCATACCAGTGGTATATAAAGGCTAATACACGTATATAAACTACATGCACCACCTTACCCATGGTATATAAAGGCAAAAATACGTACATAATCTACATCCACCACCATACCCGTGGAATATAAAGGCTAATACACGTATATAAACTACATCCCCACCTTACCCGTGGTATATAAAGGCTAATACACGTATAGAAACTACATCCACCACCGTACCTGTGGAAAATAAAGGTTAATACATGTATATAATCTACATCCACCACTATTCCCGTGGTATATAAAGGCTAATACACGTATATTAACTAAATCCACCAGCTTACCCGTGGTATATTTAGGTTGATACACGTATATAAACTTCATCCACTACCATACCCGCTGTATATAAAGGCTAATACGCGTATATAAACTTCATCCATCACCTTACCCGTGGTATAGATAGGCTAATACACGTATAAACTACATCTACACCATACCCTTGGTATATAAAGGCTAATACACGTATATAAACTACATCCACTACCTAACCTGTGGTATATAAAGGCTAATACACGTACTATATAATCTTCATCCACCACCTTACCGTGGTATATAAAGGCTAATACATGTATATAATCTATATCCACCACCATACCCATGGTATATAATACCTAATAAACGTATATAAACTATATCCATCACCAAACCCGTGGTATATAAAGGCTAATAAACGTATATAAACTACTATCACCACCATGCCCGTCGTATTTAAAGGCTAATACACGTATATAAACTACATCCACCACTTAACCCATGGTACATAAAGGCTTCTACACGTATATAGACTACATCCACCAAAATACCCGTGATATATAAAGGCTAATACCCGTATATAAACTACGTCCGGCACCATATACGTGGTAAATAAAGGCTAATACACGTATGTAATTTACATTCATCACCATACCGTGGTATATAAAGGCTAAAACACGTATATAAACTACATCTATCACCATACACGTGGTATACGAAGGCTATTACACGCATATAAACTACATCTACACCATACCCGTTGTATATAAAGGCTAATACACGTATATAAACTACATCCACCACCATACCATGGTATATAAAGGCTACTACAATTAGTATAATCTACATATACCACCTTACCCGTTGTATACTAAGGCTAATACACGTATATAAACTACATCCACCACCTTACCCACGGTATATAAAGGCTAATACACGTATATTAACTACATCCACCACCATACCCGTGCCATATAAAGGCTAGTAGAGGTATACAAACTACATCTTCCACCATATTCGTTGTATATAAAGGCTACTACACGTATATAATTTACATCCAACACATTACCCGTTGTATATTAAGGCTAATACACGTATATAAACTGTAGCCACCACAATACCCGTGCCATATAAAGGCTAGTAGAGGTATACAAACTACATCTTCCACCAAATCCGTGATAAAAAAGGGCTACTACACGTAGATAAGCTATATCCACCACCATACCCGTGGTATATAAATGCTAATACAGGTAAATAAATTACATCCACCACCATAACCGTGGTATATAAAGCCTAATACGCGTATATAAATTACATAAAGGCTAATACACGTATATTAACTTCATCCACCACCATACCCGTGGTATATAAAGGCTAATACCCGTACATAAACTACAACAACCACCTTACCCGTGGTATATAAAGGCTAATACACGTACATAAACTACATCCACCACCCTCCTGTGGTATATAAAGGCTAATACACGCATATTAACTACAACCACCACCTTACCGGGGTATATAAAGGCTAATACACGTATATTAACTACATCCACCACCTCACCTGTGGTTTATTAAGGCTAATACACGTATATAAAATACATCCATCACCATACCAATGTTATATTAAGGCTAATACACGTATATAATCTACATCAACCACCATACCCGTGGTATATAAAGGCTAATACCCGTATATAAACTACATCCACCACCTCACCCGTGGTATATAAAGGCTAATACACGTATATAAACTACATTCATCACCATACCCTTGTTATTTAAAAGCTAATTCACGAATATAAACTACTTCCATCACCATGCCCGTGGTATTTAAAGGCTAATACACGTTTATAAACTACATCCACTACTTAACCCATGGTACTAGTATATAAAAGCTAATACACGTATAAAAACTACATCCATCACCATATTCGTGGTATATAAAGGCTGGAACACGTATATAAACTGCATCCACCAACATACCCATGTTATATAAAGGCTAATACACGTATATAAACTACATCCACCACCTTACCTGTGGTATATAAAGACTAATGCACGTATATAAACTACATCCACTACCTCACCCGTGGTATATAAAGGCTAATACACGTATATAAACTACTATCACCACCATGCCCGTCGTATTTAAAGGCTAATACACGTATATAAACTACATCCACCACTAAACCCATGGTATATAAAGGCTAATACGCGTATATAAACTACATCCACTACCTTACCCGTGGTATATAAAAACTTTAACACGTATATAAACTACATGAACCTCATACCTGTTGTATATAAAGGCTAGTACATGGATATAATCTACATTTACCACCATTCCGGTGATATATGCATATAAAGGCTAGTACACGTATATAATCTACATTCACGACCATACCGGTGGTATATAGAAGAATAACTCATTTAGGTTCCCAATGTGGTTACCGTAGCAGAGTAACTCATTCAGGTCCTCAAAGCAATAGCCGGTTTGGTTGCTACAACGTGATAAAATACGTCAGTAATTTCATTAATGCATTCATATGGTTTCGAATAAAATCATGATTGTAAGTAATGCCAATATACAGTCTGTAGTATATCAATAAGACATGATTTCGAAAAAGATTTGTTAAAAGCCTTGCCCCGAAGTTGTTATTAAGATATAAATCATTTATTATCTTTACATTCTTAATGTCAGGGGTTTTAGTGAATCTGAAGCGGGTCCCCACTGCAATAGCAGAATAACTCATTCAGGTCCCCACTATAATAGCAGTTTAACTCATTCAGGGATCCACTACAAAGCAGTTTAACTCATTCAGGGCCTCATTACTATAGCAGTTTAACCCATTCAACGCCCCACTGCAATAGCATTTTAACTCATTCAGGTCCCCACTACAATAGCAGTTAAACTCATTGAGGGCCTCACTACAATAGCAGTTTAACTCATCCACCGCCCCACTGCAATAGTACATAATATATATTATAACTCATGCTTATACACGTATATATACTATATCCACCACAATACCCGTGCCATGAGAAGGCTAGTACACGTATATAAAGTATATCCACCACCATACCCGTGGTATACTAGTACAAAGGCTAATACCCGTAAATAAACTACATCCACTACCATATCCGTGGTATATAAAGGCTAATACACGTATATAAACTATATCCACTACCTTACCCGTGGTTAATAAAGGCTAATACACGTATATAAACTACATTCACCACCATACCCGTGGTAAATAAAGGTTAATACACGTATATAAACTACATCCACCACCATACCCGTGGTATATAAAGGCTAATACACGTATATAAACTACATCCACCACCATACCCGTGTTATATAAAGGCTAATACACGTATAAAAACTACATCCACCACCATACCTGTAGTATATAAAAGCTAATACACGTATATAAACTACATCCACGACCATACCCGTGGTATATAAAGGCTAATACACGCATATAAACTACGTCCACTTCAATACCCGTGGTATATAAAGGCTAATACACGTATATAAACTACATCCACCACCTTACCCGTGGTATATAAAGGCTACTACACGTATATAAACTACACCCACCACCATACCCGTGGTATATAAAGGCTATTACACGTATATAAACTATATCCACCACCATACCCGTGGTATATAAAGGCTAATACACGTATATAAACTACATCCACCACCATACCCGTGTTATATAAAGGCTAATACGCGTATATAAACTACATCTACCTCCATACCCGTGGTAAATAAAGGCTAATACACGTATATAAACTACATCCGCCATCTTACCCGTGGTATATAAAGGCTAATACACGTACATAAACTACATCCACCACCATACCCGTGGTATATAAAGGCTAATACACGTATATAAACTACATCCACCACCATACCCGTGGTATATAAAGGCTAATACACGTATATAAACTACATACACCACCATACCCGTAGTAAATAAAGGCTAATTTAGGTTCCCAATGTGGTAGCAGAGTAACACATTCAGGTCCTCAAAGCAATAGCAAGTGTGGTTGCCACAACATGATAAAATACGTCAGTTATTTTATCAATGTATTCATATGGTTTCGTATAAATCATGATTGTAAGTAATGCCAATATTTATACAGTCTGTAATATATCAATATGACATGATTTCAAAAAAGGTTTGTTAAAAGTCTTGCCCCGAAGTTGTTATTTAAGAATTGAATGCTTCTTATTGTAACTTCATTGGGGTGTAAAAGCCTTGACAGAAGTACATTTTGTATGAAGCGCGGAAGCGCGTCATTTTAAAAATGTACGCACGGTCAACGCTTTTATAACCCTATGAAGTTACAAAAAGAAGCATTCAATACTTATAATTACATTTTTAGCTAGGATCATGAAAACACGATTTTTATCAAGTTTTTATTTAATTTACCTGTGCACTTTATTGTGGGACCTCGTGTCATCATGAATGATAAATTTTATTGTGTAATGAAGTTGATTAAGGAATAACGCGAGATTGCAGTGTAGCCAATCAGAATAACGTATTATAATGAAACATACATCTAATGTAATTATTAAGATATAAATCATTTATTATCTTTACATTCTTAATGTCAGGGGTTGTAGTGAATCTCAAGCGGGTCCCCACTGCAATAGCAGAATAACTCATTCAGGTCCCCTCTACAATATCAGTTTAACTCATTCAGGGTCTCACTACAATAGCAGTTTAACTCATTCAACGCCCCACTGCAATAGCAGTTTAACTCATTCAGGTCCCCACTACAATAGCAGTTTAACTCATTCAGGGCCTCACTACAATAGCAGTTTAACTCATTCACCGCCCCATTGCAATAGTACATAATATACATTATAACTAATGCTGATACACGTATATAAACTATATCAGCCACAATACCGTGCCATAAAAAGGCTAGTACACGTATATAAACTATATCCACCACAATACCGTGCCATGAACAGGCTAGTACACGTATATAAACTATGTCCACTACCTTACCCTTCGTAAATAAAGGCTAATACACGTATATAAACTACATCCACCACTATACACGTGGTATATTAAGGCTAATACACGTATATAAACTACATACACCACCATATACGTGGTATATAAAGGCTAATAAACGTATATAAACTACATTCACCACCATACCCGTGGTAAATAAAGGCTAATACACGTATATAAACTACATCTACACCATACCGTGGTATATATAAAGGTTAACACACGTATATAAACTACATCCACCACCTTAACAGTGGTATATAAAGGCCAATACACGTATATAAACTACATCCATCACCTATCCCGTGGTATATAAAGGCTACTACACGTACATTATGTACATCCACTACCTTATCCGTGGTATATAAAGGCCAGTACACGTATATAAACTGCATTCACCACCATACCTGTGGAATATAAAAGTACTACACGTATATAAACTACAACCACCACCATACCCGTGGTATATAAAGGCTAATACACGTATATAAACTACATCCACCACCATACCAGTGGTATATAAAGGAAATTACACGTATATAATCTATATCCACCACCATACCCATCGAATATGAAGGCTAATACACGTATATAAACTACATCCATCACCATACCCGTGGTAAATAAAGGCTATTAGATGTTTATAAAATACATCTACCACCTTACCCGTGGTATATCAAGGCTACTACACGTATATAAACTATATCCACTACCTAATCCGTGGTATATTATGGCCAGTACACGTATATAAACTTCATCCACCACCATACCAGTGGTATATTAAGGCTAATACACGTATATAATCTATATCCACCACCATACCAGTGGTTTATAAAGGCTATTACACGTATATAATCTATATCCACCACCATACCAGTGGTATATTAAGGCTAATACACGTTCAAAAACTACATCCACCAACTTACCCGTGGTATATAAAGGCTACTACACGTATATAAACTATATTCACTACATTACCCGTGGTATATAAAGACTAATACACGTATTTAAACTACATCCACTACCATACAAGTGGTATATAAAGGGTATTGCACGGATATAATCTATATCCACCACCATACCCGTGGTATATAAAGGCTAATACACGTATATAAACTACACCCACCACCATACTAGTGGTATATAAGGCTATTACACGCTTATAAACTATATCCACCACCATACCCGTGGTATATAAAAGCTTATACACGTACATAATCTATATCCACCACCATACCCGTGGTATATAAAGGCTAACACACGTATATAAACTACACCAACCACCATACCCGTGGTATTTAAAGGCTATTACACGTATATAAACTGCATCTACCACCATACCCGTGGTACGTAAAGGCTATTACACGTATATAAACTATATCCATCACCTTACCCGTGGTATAAAAGGCTACTACACGGACATGATCTATATCCACCACCATACCCGTGGTATATAAAGGCTAACACACGTATATAAACTACACCCACCACCATACCCGTGGTTTATAAAGGCTAGTACACGTATATTATCTATATCCACCACCTTACCCGTGCTATATCAAGGCTAATACACGTTCATAAAGTACATCCACCAAATTGCACGTTGTAATGTAAAAGTCAATACCCTTATATAAACTACATCGCCCACTTTACCCGTGGTATATAAAGGCTATTACAGGTATATAAACTACATACACCACCATACCCTTGGTAAATAAAGGCTTCTACACGTATATAAACTACATCCGCCACCTTACCCGTGATATGTAAAGGCCAGTACACGTATATAAACTACATCCACCACCTTACCCGTGATATCTAAAGGCTACTACGCGTATATAAACTACAACCACCACCATACCCGTGGTATATAAAGGCTAATACACGTATATAAACTACATCCACCACCATACCAGTTGTATATAAAGGAAATTACACGTATATAATCTATATTCACCTCCATACCCAAGGAATATAAAGGCTAATACACGTATATAAACTACATCCATCACCATACCCGTGGTAAATAAAGGCTATTACATGTTCATAAAATACATCCACCATCTTACCCGTGGTATATCAAGGCTACTACACGTATATAGACTATATCCACTACCTTATCCGTGGTATATTATGGCCAGTACACGTATATAAACTACATCCACCACCATACCAGTGGTATATAAAGGCTATTACACGTATATAATCTATATCCACCACCATACCAGTGGTATATAAAGGCTAATACACGTTCATAAACTACATCCACCACCAAACCCGTTGTACATAAAGGCTACTACACGTATATAAACTATATCCACTACCTTACCCGTGGTATATAAAGATTAATACACGTATATAAACTACATCCACTACCATACCAGTGGTATATAAAGGCTATTGCACGTATATAATCTATATCCACCACCATACCCGTGGTATATAAAGGCTAATACACGTATATAAACTACATCCACCACCATACCAGTGGTATATAAGGCTATTACACGTTTATAAACTATATCCACCAGCATACCCGTGGTATATAAAGGCTAATACACGTATTTAAACTAAATCCATCACCTTACCCGTGGTATATAAAGGCTAATACACGTATATAAACTACATCCACCACCATACCCGTGGTATATAAAGGCTAATACACGTATATAATCTACATCCACCACCATACCCGTGGTATATAAAGGCTAATACACGTATATAAACAAACAGTCACCACCATACCCGTGGTATATAAAGGCTATTACACGTATATAAACTACATCCACCACCAGACCTGTGGTCCATTAAGGCTATTACACGTATATAAATTATATTTACTACCTTACCCGTGGTATGTAAAGGGTAATACACGTATATAAACTTTATCCACCACCTTACCTGTGGTATATAAAGGCTAATACACGTATATAAACTACATCCACTACCTTACCCGTGGTATATAAAGGCTAATACACGTATATAAACTACATCCACCACCTTACCCGTGGTATATAAAGGCTATTACACGTATATAAACTACATCCACCACCATACCCGTGGTATATAAAGGCTATTACACGTATATAAACTACATCCACCACCTTACCCGTGGTATATAAAGGCTAATACACGTATATAAACTACACCCACCACCATACCCGTGGTATATAAAGGCTAATACACGTATATAAAATACATCCACCACCATACCCGTGGTATATAAAGGCTAATACACGTATATAAACTAAACCCACCGCCATACCCGTGGTATATAAAGGCTATTACACGTATATAAACTACATCCACCACCAGACCCGTGGTCCATTAAGGCTATTACACGTATATAAATTATATTTACTACCTTACCCGTGGTATGTAAAGGGTAATACACGTATATAAACTACATCCACCACCTTACCTGTGGTATATAAGGCTAATACACGTATATAAGCTACATCCACTACCTTACCTGTGGTATATAAAGGCTAATACACGTATATAAACTACATCCACCACCTCACCCGTGGTATATAAATGCTAATACACGTATATAAACTACATCCACTACCTAACCCGTGGTATATAAGCCAGTACATGTATACAAACCACATCCACCACCATACCCGTGGTATATCAAGGCTAATACACGTATATAATCTACACCCACCACCTTTCCCGTTGTAAATAAAGGCTACTACACGTATATAAAATATATCCACTACATTATCCGTGGTATATAAAGGCCAGTACACGTATATAATATACGTCCACCGCCTTACCCGTGGTATGTAAAGGCTAATACACGTTCATAAACTACATCCACCACTTTACCGTGGTATATCAAGGCTACTACACGTATATTAACTACATCCACCACCTTATCCGTGGTATATAAAGGCTATTACACGTTTATAAACTACATTCACCACCATACCAGTGGTATATAAAGGCTATTACACGTTCATAAACTACATTCACCACCTTACCCTTGGTATATAAAGGCTACTACACGTATATAAATTATATCCACCACCTTATCCGTGATATAAAAAGGCCAATACACGTATATAAACTACATCCACCACCATACCAGTGGTATATAAGGCTATTACACGTACATAATCTATATCCACCACCACACCCGTGGTATATAAAGGTTAATACACGTATATAAACTACATCCACCGCCATACCCGTGGTATATAAAGGCTATTACACGTATTTAAACTACATTCACCACCATACCAGTTGTATAGGAGGCTGTGACACGTTTATAAACTATATCCACCACCATACCCGTGGTATATAAAGGCTAATACACGTATATAATTTACACCCACCACCATACCCGTGGTATATAAAGGCTATTACACGTATATAAACTACTTCCACCACCATACCCGTGGTACATAAAGGCTATTACATGTAAATAAACTACATCCAACGCCTAACCCGTGGTATATAAAGGCTATTACACGTATATAAACTACATTCACCACCATACCAGTGGTATATAAGGCTATTACACGTACATAATCTATATCCACCACCATACCCGTGGTATATAAAGGCTAATACACGTATATAAACTACATCCACCACCATACCCGTGGTATATAAAGGCTATTACACGTATATAAACTACATCCACCACCTTACCCGTGGTATATAAAGGCTATTACACGTATATAAACTACATCCAACGCCTTACCCGTGGTATATAAAGGCTAATACACGTATATAAACTACACCCACCACCATACCCGTGGTATATAAAGGCTAATACACGTATTAAAAATACACCCACTACCATACCCGTGGTGTATAAAGGCTAATACACGTATATAAACATACAGTCACCACCATACCCATGGTATATAAAGGCTATTACACGTATATAAACTACATCCACCACCAGACCCGTGGTACATTAAGGCTATTACACGTATATAAATTATATTTACTACCTTACCTGTGGTATATAAAGAGTAATACACGTATATAAGCTACATCCACTACCTTACCTGTGGTATATAAAGGCTATTACACGTATATAAACTACATCCACCACGAGACCCGTGGTACATTAAGGCTATTACACGTATATAAACTACATCCACCACCTTACCGTGGTATATAAAGGCTAATACACGTATATAAACTACATCCACTACCTTACCCGTGGTATATAAAGGCTAATACACGTATATAAACTACATCCACCACCTTACCCGTGGTATATAAAGGCTAATACACGTATATAAACTACATCCACTACCTAACCCGTGGTATATAAGCCAGTACACGTATATAAACTACATCCACCACCATACCCGTGGTATATAAAGGCTAATACACGTATATAAACTACACCCACCACCTTTCCCGTTGTAAAGAAAGGCTACTACACGTATATAAACTATATCCACTACATTATCCGTGGTATATAAAGGCCAGTACACGTATATAATATACGTCCACCGCTTTACCCGTAATATGTAAAGGCTAATACACGTTCATAAACTACATCCACCACCTTACCCGTGGTATATCAAGGCTACTACATGTATATAAACTATATTCACTACCTTACCCATGGTATATAAAGGCTTATACACGTATATAAACGGCATCCACCACCATATCCGTGGTATATAAAGGCTCATACACGTATATTAACGACATCCACCACAATACCAGTGGTATATAAAGGCTATCACACGTATATAATCTATATCCACCACTATACCCGTGGTATATAAAGGCTATTACACGTATATAAACTACATTCACCACCATACCAGTTGTATATAAAGGCTATGACACGTTTATAAACTATATCCACCACCATACCCGTGGTATATAAAGGCTAATACACGTATATAAACTACACCACCACCATACCCGTGGTATATAAAGGCTATTACACGTATATAAACTACATCCACCACCATACCCGTGGTACATACAGGCTATTACACGTATATAAACTACATCCAACGCCTTACCCGTGGTATATAAAGGCTAATACACGTATATAAACTACACCCACCACCATACCCGTGGTATATAAAGGCTAATACACGTATATAAAATACACCCACCACCATACCCGTGGTATATGAAGGCTATTACACGTACATAAACTACATCCACCACCATACCCGTGGTACATAAAGGCTATTACACGTATATAAACTACATCCACCACCTTACCCGTGGTATATAAAGGCTAATACACGTACATAACCTATATCCACTACCTTACCCGTGGTATATAAAGGCTAATACACGTATATAAACTACACCCACCACCATACCAGTGGTATATAAGGCTAATACACGTATATAAACTACATCCACCACCATACCCGTGGTACATAAAGGCTATTACACGTATATAAACTACATCCAGCACCTTACCCGTGGTATTTAAAGGCTAATACACGTATATAAACTACACTTACCAACATACCCGTGGTATATAAAGGCTTATACACGTATATAAACTACACACCACCATACCCGTGGTATATAAAGGCTATTTCACGTATATAAACTACATCCACCACCATACCCGTGGTACATAAAGGCTATTACACGTATATAAATTATATTTACTACCTTACCCGTGGTATATAAAGGCTAATACACGTATATAAACTACATCCACTACCTTACCGTGGTAAATCAAGGCTAATACACGTATATAAACTACATCCACTACCGAACCCGTGGTATATAAGCCAGTACACGTATATAAACTACATCCACCACCATACCCGTGGTACATAAAGGCTCATACACGTATTTTAACAACTTCCACCTCCTCACCCGTGGTATATAAAGGCTACTACACGTTCATAAACTACAACCACCACCATACCCGTGGTATATAAAGGCTAATACACGTATATAAACTACATCTACCACCATACCAGTGGTATATAAAGGTTAATACACGTTCATAAACTACATCCACCACATTACCCGATGTATATAAAGGCTCATACACGTATATTAACAACATCCATCTCCTCACCCGTGGTATATAAAGGCTACTACACGTATGTAAACTATATCCACTACCTTACCCGTGGTATATAAAGACTAATACACGTATATAAACTACATCCACCACCATACCAGTGGTATATAAAGGCTATTAAACGTATATAATCTATATCCACCACCATACCCGTGGTATATAAAAGCTATTACACGTATGAAAACTACATCCACCACCATACCAGTTGTATATAAGGCTATTACACGTTTATATGCCAGCTTTAGCTGGCACTTATGGTAGAAGCATCGTTTTGGAATAAAGAACGATAACTCTCTCTAGACGACCCATCTGAAAAGTTTCGTCACTCCCGTTAACTCTCGTACGATTTGTTTTGTTTAATGGCTGCCGAGTTTATTGTTTCTTCACGATCTTGAAAAAACGGGTCAGAACGGAACAATTTCGATGTTAAATACGGCATGCATTTTTATTGTTTACAAAACAAGAATTAAGAAATTTTGGTAACTTGTGTAGTTTATTTAAATTTTATTGTACCACGGAAATAACCGAAGTTTGGACAACAAAATCTGACGTCATGTTTCATCGTCTGCTTCATCTCTCCATTATCAGTGACAGCGAAAGTAAATTTCCTGAATAATCACAGGTACTTCATTTAAAAGTCACAATATCATAATTAATGATAACATTTATAGTGTAAAAGTTCCGTCCAGCCATGGGAACACAGAAAAAAACTGCAAGCAATAAATTTCGGGCCAGTCATGGCCATGCAGGCAATGCAGGGTAAAATCCGGTGCACTGGTTGAGAATGACCATGACTACTGATATTTATCTGCCACAGAATTCCCCATATCAAGTAACAGTGATAATGACGTTGGTTATACTGTTGAATGTGATCACGGTTATTCATGTAGCCCACACTCACAGACAAATTCAGGCATGTCAGGTGAAATTCAAAACTTAAAAGTTTTAAACAAAAAAATATATTCAAATTCACAATCTTCTAACTCTGTACTTCCTTTGGCAAACTCTCAACAAATCTTGTCATTAATTATGACACATATCTACCTTATACAGTCCCAGGAGATGGAAACTGTTTTTTTTTCTCTCTCTCTAAGTTTAATCATAAAAGGATACTCGAGTCTGAGTGGTACATTTAGGTATATATTGTATGCTCCCATATTGTCCAAAATTGGATTTTATGGGAAGATGCAGTTATGATTACCCTGATGATACCATGACTTTTGATAGGTATATACAGGGCATGTTACTTGGAAGTATGTGGGCTACATCCTTTGAAATTCAAGCTGCAGCAGTCGCCTGTATATTTTATGCGTCAGTTAAAACCTGATCAAAACATTCTCACTCTACCGAATACTTTTATCACTATATCAGGTGCACATTTCAACCTATTAAAGCAATAAACACTTATGGTTATAACATCACAGTACCAAAATTGCACTCAGTACCCAAATTGCACCTATTCAACAAAAAAAGCTGCGGAAATCTTACAAGTTTTCTTTCAACATGTGAAGTTATCTAATTATCATCTTTTTAAAATGATCAAATTAAATTTGTTACCAGCATCCATTTCTAAAAAAAAATAGTAAGCATGGAATAATGTCAAATTGTTCAAAATATTTGAAGAAATAAAACATTACATCTGTTTTTATTCCATTTTTAAGGATGTGAAATTAAACATGTAATGATGAATGGAATTTGGGTACTGACCTCATTACATAAGCATGCCTTCATGGATTGTTTGGAGGTCAGTTCAAACCTATTTTTCTATGACTCTACATGGACTCAAAATTAAATTGGTGTAACTATATAGTAAACAAGGATACGTCTACAAAATAAGCACAGAATGGAAACTATTGTCTGGTTCATAAAAAAAACATTGGTGAAAAAACTGTCAAAATAGGTGCAATTTGGGTACCCTCATGTTAGCAACTTCACACCTACAGTTTAATTTTCATGACAAAAATAAAACAAAGTAAACCAAAAGCAATAAAATGGTTCGCCGAGCGCAGCCTGATACGACCACAGATGTATATTTAGCATATGAAAAACACCAAAGTTTTATGTCAGTTGAAATCAAACATATTTTAATTTTTGACCCTTCAAACTTCAATATGGACTAACAGGTATCAGGTGAACCCAAACATTTGTATTCAGCAGCAGTCTCTAACTACATATCTCTTTTAATTTTATATGATAGTCCTACAAAATGTTGAAAATGTGTACATTTAATTTTTTCTAGCTTCTCTCATGTGAAAGCGGTACCTTTTGGTCACTATTTATGTGTTGCGTCTAAATATGAATTATAACACTTTATAGCGACTGAACAGGTTAAATAAATACTTCTCAAGAAACAGAAAAAGAAGACAACTTGGAACAGCACCAGCCATGCCAGACTATGTATGAATAAAAACTCAGATCGGAATAGCATGGACGATATGTTAGTTATATATGTCCTTGTGAATAGTAAGGAAAGCTATCAATAATTCTGCAGATAATGCAATTTATCACGTTTTTCGTACATTTTCTGTTCAAATATTCACACAATCAGGGAATTGTTCAAAAAGGCTAAACTAAATTTTAATTACTAAAAGTTTCAAACAATGACAAGTGTTTCATTCACCAAATAACTCATATGTTTCTGTAAAAAAAAATCATGTGCAATTTTGTGAATTAAAGGGAAAGTAGATCCTATTGCGGTGCACTTGCGCAAGTCAATTGCGAACTGATCCAATATATTTTTTTTATCATGACCAGTCCACTGATACTGACATTACCAAGGAGTACACATCAAAGGAAAATTGCACAAATTATCGATAAAATAATTTACACACCCTGTTTTGTGTGTATCTCCTGCCATATCAATATTTGTTGCATTTATATATAAATGAGAAATAATCAATGTAAAAATGGTAAATTTTTGACGAAAACCCCCAAAAATTATGGAAAAATCAACCCCAAAAATGTTTGACAAAATTTGAAATTTTTAAAAATCTTGAAGAAAAACAGAATTACCCCTCCAAAAAAATAATGAAAAAAATTCCTTGAAAATAACAAAATCTTTAAATTATGAACTTAACAATCCTATTTATGGTTAACATTCCTTAGGATTAAATGAAAATGAAACCTGATCAAAACAATAATCTAAACAGGCTCACTGTAAATTCAATCAAACCCTTCTTTTAACAATCAGAATGATCCTCTTGCTGATCAAATATATAGGAGATGCAGGAAACTGGGAATAGAATATGAACAAAAAGTTACATCCAGCTAATTTAGAAAGTAAAATAATTCAACAAACAGAAATGCAAAATAACAAAAAAAACAGCTACAACTTTTAAATATAATTGATGAAAAGATATTTCAAATCCTCCACCTCTTCATGAAAATCAACAAAAAATAATTTAACAAAGTTATGGATTGTATAACAGTATTCATAGTTTTGAAGTTAAACAAATCTTTTATTGTTTTAAATTTTGTAAGATTTGCTAAGAAAGAAAAATATGAAAATGGCCCAAAATAATGAATGTAAGCATTGTCATTTATATAAATCATCAATAAATTCATTTTCAGCAGAAAACAATATGTACCATAGCATAGTATGGTTTTGTCGGAGTCAGATTTTTTCACACGAAAGGCTTCAACGCTATCAATCAAAACTATTTGGTCAAAATTTAATGAAGGTACAAAAATGTATGGGGAAAATCTGGATTCAGAATGTTTTTGTCCTCTGCTTAAACAGAATATATTTTTCTCAACAATTTGGGAATCAGAATATTTTTTAAGAGAAAAAACCATACCCCTCCCACCTTTTGAAGTTCAATGATCGTTCCTAAACATTTTCCATCTGAACTTATTATTTTATTTTAGACAAAAACTATATCTAGGACATTCATAAAAATATAGTATATATATGCCAATACACATAGTTAACAGCGCCTGTTGATGCTCAATGCCTGACCGGTTTCGATCCAAAGGGATCTTCATCAGTGGATTAATGTTTGCACCCTATTTATATAAATACAGTAACCATGGTAACATATGGTTCAGAGTTAACCAGCGGTTCAGAATTAACTTGCGGATATCTATATAAATAGGGTGCAAAGATTAATCCACCATTCTGCCTCTGATGAAGGTCCCTTTTTATGCTTTCACATTTATCCCCGCTGATACACATAATTAATATGGCTTCTACTAACGAAATCTCCAATTGGAGCTAATGTGTTTAAAGACCTCTTATGTCAGTACACCTTTCCTATATTGTATATCTAGGACATTCGTCCTGAACATGCATGAAATACTGGACGTTAAGCAACCAACATTCAATCAATATAATAGGACATAGTCTTGGTATAAAGCTGGCAATTAAGGTAGCGTCTTCCTCATATTAAACTATATCCACCACCATACCCGTGGTATATAAAGGCTAATACACGTATATAAACTACACCCACCACCATACTCGTGGTATATAAAGGCTTTTACACGTATATAAACTACATCCACCACCATACCCGTAGTACATAAAGGTTATTACACGTATATAGACTACATCCAACGCCTTCCCGTGGTATATAAAGGCTAATACACGTATATAAACTACACCCACCACCATACCCATGGTATATAAAGGCTAATACACGTATATAAACTACATCCACCACCATACCCGTGGTATATAAAGGCTATGACACGTATATAAACTACATCCACCACCTTACCCGTGGTATATAAAGGCTAATACACGTACATAACCTATATCCAATACCTTACCCGTGGTATATAAAGGCTAATACACGTATATAAGCTACACCCACCACCATACCAGTGGTATAGAAGGCTAATACACGTATATAAACTACATCCACCACCATACCCGTGGTACATAAAGGCTATTACACGTATATAAACTATATTCATCACCTTACCCGTGGTATATAAAGGCTACTACACGTACATAATCTATATCCACCACCATACCCGTGGTATATAAAGGCTGATACACGTATATAAACTACACCCATTACCATACCCGTGGTATATAAAGGCTATTACACGTATATAAATTACATCAACCACCATACCGTGGTACATAAAGCTATTACAAGTATATAAACTACATCCAACGCCTTACCGTGGTATATAAAGGCTAATACACGTATATAAACTCCACCCACCATCATACCCGTGGTATATAAAGTCTATACACGAAAATAAACTATACCCACTACCATACCCGTGGTATATAAAGGCTTTACACGTATATAAACTAAATACACCACAATACATGTGGTACATAAACTTTAAGGCTATTACACGTATATAAACTACATCCACCACCTTACTCGTGGTATATAAAGGCTAATAGACGTACATAACCTATATCCACTACCTTACCCGTGGTATATAAAGGCTAATACATGTATATAAACTACATCCGCCACCATACCCTTAGTATATAAAGGCTTTTACACGTATATAAAATACATACACCACAATACCCGTGGTACATAAAGGCTATTACACGTATACAAACTACATCCAACGCCTTACCCGTGGTATATAAAGGCTAATACACGTATATAAACTACATCCACCACCATGCCAGTGGTATATAAAGGCTATTACACGTATAAAACTACATCCACTACCATACCAGTTGTATATAAGGCTAATACACGTTTATAAACTATATCCACCACCTTACCCGTGGTATATAAAGGCTAATACACGTATATAAACTACACCCACCACCATACCCGTGGTATATAAAGGCTATTACACGTATATAAACTACATCCACCACCATACCAGTGGTACACAAAGGCTATTGGACGTATATAGACTACAACCAACGCCTTACCCGTGGTATATAAAGGCTAATACACGTATATAAATTACACCCACACCATACTCGTGGTATATAAACGAAATTACACGTGTATAAAATACACCCACCACCATACCCGTGGTATTAGAAGGCTATTACACGTACATAAACTACATCCACCACCATACCCGTGGTACATAAAGGCTATTACACGTATATAAACTACATCCACCACCTTACCCGTGGTATATAAAGGCTAATACACGTACATAACCTATATCCACTACCTTACCCGTGGTATATAAAGGCTAATACACGTATATAACCTACACCTTCCACCATACCAGTGGTATATAACGGTAAGACACGTATATAAACTACATCCACCACCATACCGTGGTACATAAAGGCTATTACACGTATATAAACTATATTCATCACCTTACCGTGGTATATAAAGGCTGCTACACGTACATAATCTATATCCACCACCATACCCTTGATATATAAAGGCTAATACACGTTCATAAACTACATCCACCACCTAACCCGTGGTATATGAAGGCTAATACACGTATATAAACTACATCCACTACCTAACCCGTGGTACATAAAGGCCATTACACGTATATAAACTACATCCACCACCATACCCGTGGTATATAAAGGCTAATACACGTATATAAACTACATCCACCACCATACCCGTGGTATATAAAGGCTATTCAACGTATATAGACTACATCCAACGCCTTACCGTGGTATATAAAGGCTAATACACGTATATAAACTACACCCACACCATACCCGTGGTATATAAAGGAAATTACACGTGTATAAAATACACCCACCACCATACCCGTGGTATAAGAAGGCTATTACACGTACATAAACTACATCAACCACCATACCCGTGGTACATAAAGGCTATTACACGTATATAAACTACATCCACCACCTTACCCGTGGTATATAAAGGCTAATACACGTACATAACCTATATCCAATACCTTACCCGTGGTATATAAAGGCTAATACACGTATATAAGCTACACCCACCACCATACCAGTGGTATAGAAGGCTAATACACGTATATAAACTACATCCACCACCATACCCGTGGTACATAAAGGCTATTACACGTATATAAACTATATCAATCACCTTACCCGTGGTATATAAAGGCTAATACACGTAAATAAACTACACCCACCACCATACCCTTGGTATATAAAGGCTAACACACGTTCATAAACTACATCCACCACTTTACCCGTGGTATATCAAGGCTAATACATGTATATAAACTACATCCACTACCTAACCCGTGGTATATAAGCCAGTACACGTATATAAACTACACCCACCACCATACTCGTGGTATATAAAGGCTATTACACGTATATAAACTACATCCACCACCATACCGTGGTACATAAAGGCTATTGCACGTATATAGACTACATCCAACGCCTTACCCGTGGTATATAAAGGCTAATACACGTATATAAACTACACCCACACCATACCCGTGGTATATAAAGGAAATTACACGTGTATAAAATACACCCACCACCATACCCGTGGTATAAGAAGGCTATTACACGTACATAAACTACATCAACCACCATACCGTGGTACATAAAGGCTATTACACGTATATAAACTACATCCATCACCTTGCCCGTGGTATATAAAGGCTAATACACGTACATAACCTATATCCACTACCTTACCGTGGTATATCAAGGCTAATACACGTATATAACCTACACCTTCCACCATACCAGTGGTATATAAGGGTAATACGCGTATATAAACTACATCCACCACCATACCCGTGGTACATAAAGGCTATTACACGTATATAAACTATATTCATCACCTTACCCGTGGTATATAAAGGCTGCTACACGTACATAATCTATATCCACCACAATACCCTTGGTATATAAAGGCTAACACACGTTCATAAACTACATCCACCACTTTACCGTGGTATATCAAGGCTAATACACGTACATAAACTAAATCCACTACCTAACCCGTGGTATATAAGCCAGTACACGTTTATAAACTACATCCACCACCATACCCGTGGTATATAAAGGCTAATACACGTATATAATCTTCACCCACCACCTTATCCGTGGTAAAAAGGCTCCTACACGTATATAAACTATATCCACTACATTATCCGTGGTATATGAAGGCTAGTACACGTATATAATATACATCCACCGCCTTACCGTGGTATATAAAGGCTAATACACGTTTATAAACTACATCCACCACTTTACCCGTGGTATATCAAGGCTAATACACGTATATAAACTGGATCCACCACCATATCCGTGGTACATAAAGGCTCATACACGTATATTAACAACATCCACCAGCATACCAGTGGATATAAAGGCTAATACAGGTTCATAAACTACATCCACCACCTTACCCGTGGTATATAAAGGATTCTACATGTATGTAAACTGTATCCACTACCTTACCCGTGGTATACAAAGACTAATACACGTATATAAACTATATCCACCATCTAACCCGTGGTATGTAAAGGCTACAACAGGTATATAAACTACAACCACCACCATACCCGTGATATATAAAGGCTAATACACGTATATAAACTACATCCACGACCATACCAGTGGTATATAAAGGCTAATACACGTTCATAAACTACATCAACTACCTTATCCGTGGTATGTAAAGGCTACTACACGTATACAAACTACATCCACCACCTTACCCGTGGTATGTAAAGGCCAGTACACGCATATAAACTACATCCACCACCTTACCCGTGGTATATAAAGGCTATTACACGTATACAAACTCCATCCACCACCTTACCCGTGCTATATAAAGGCTAGTACACGTATATAATATACATCCACCGTCTTACCGTGGTATATAAAGGCTAATACACGTTCATAAACTACATCCACCACCTTACCCGTGGTATATAAAGGATAGTACACGTATATAAACTATATCCACTACCTTACCCATGGTATATAAAGGCTAGTACACGTATATAAACTGCATCCACCACCATAACCGTGGTATATAGAGGCTAATACACGTATATAAAGTACACCCACCACCATACCCGTGGTATATAAAGGCTAATACACGTATATACAATACTCCCACCACCATACCCGTGGTATATGAAGGCTATTACACGTATATAAACTAAACATACCACCACACCAGTGGTATATAAGGCTATTACACGTTTATTAACTATATCCACCACCACACCCGTGGTATATAAAGGCTAATACACGTATATAGACTATATCCATCACCTTACCCATGGTATATAAAGGCTACTACACGTACATAATATATATCTACCACCATACCCGTGCAATATAAAGGCTAATACACGTATATAAAATACACCCACCACCATACCCGTGGTATATAAAGGCTATTACACGTATATAAACTACATCCACCTGAATACCCGTGGTACATAAAGGCTATTACACGTATATAAACTACATCCACAACCATACCCGTGGTACATAAAGGCTATTACACGTATATAGACTACATCCAACGCCTTACCCGTGGTATATAAAGGCTGATACACGTATATAAACTACACCCACACCATACCCGTGGTATATAAAGGAAATTACACGTGTATAAAATACACCCACCACCATACCCGTGGTATAAGAAGGCTATTACACGTACATAAACTACATCCACCACCATACCCGTGGTACATAAAGGCTATTACACGTATATAAACTACATCCACAACCTTACCCGTGATATATAAAGGCTAATACACGTAGATAACCTATATCCACCACCTTACCCGTGGTATATAAAGGCTAATACACGTATATAAACTACACCTTCCACCATACCAGTGGTATATAAGGGTAATACACGTATATAAACTACATCCACCACCATACCAGTGGTACATAAAGGCTATTACACGTATATAAACTATATTCGTCACCTTACCCGTGGTATATAAAGGCTGCTACACGTACATAATCTATATCCACCACCATACCCGTGGTATATAAGCCAGTACACGTTTATAAACTACATCCACCACCATACCCGTGGTATATAAAGGCTAATACACGTATATAATCTTCACCCACCACCTTACCCGTGGTAAAAAGGCTACTACACGTATATAAACTATATCCACTACATTATCCGTGGTATATGAAGGCTAGTACACGTATATAATATACATCCACCGCCTTACCCGTGGTATATAAAGGCTAATACACGTTCATAAACTACATCCACCACTTTACCCGTGGTATATCAAGGCTAATACACGTATATAAACTGCATCCACCACCATATCCGTGGTATATAAAGGCTCATACACGTATATTAACAACATCCACCAGCATACCAGTGGTATATAAAGGCTAATACACGTTCATTAACTACATCCACCACCTTACCGTGGTATATAAAGGATACTACACGTATGTAAACTATATGCACTACTTTACCTGCGGTATACAAAGACTAATACACGTATATAAACAACATCCACCACCATATCAGTGGTATATAAAGGCCATTACACGTCTATAATCTATATCCACCACCATACCAGTGGTATATCAAGGCTATTACACGTATATAAACTACATCCACCACCATACCAGTTGTATATAAGGCTATGACACGTTTATAAACTATATCCACCACCATACCCGTGGTATATCAAGGCTAATAAACGTATATAAACTAAACCCACCACCATACCCGTGGTATAAAGGCTATTACGCGTATATAAACTACATCCTCCACCATACTCGTGGTACATAAAGGCTATTACACGTATATAAACTACATCCAACGCCTTACCCGTGGTATATAAAGGCTAATACACGAATATAAACTACACCCACACCATACCCGTGGTATATAAAGCCTATTACACGTATATAAAATACACCCATCACCATACCCGTGGTATATGAAGGCTATTACACCTATATAAACTACATCCACCACCATACCCGTGGTACATAAAGGCTATTACACGTATATAAACTACATCCACCACCTTACCGTGGTATATAAAGGCTAATACACGTACATAACCTATATCCACTACCTTAGCCGTGGTACATCAAGGCTAATACACGTATATAAATTACACCTACCACAATACCAGTTGTATATATGGGTAATACACGTATATAAACTACATCCACCACCATACCCGTGGTACATAAAGGCTGTTACACGTATATAAACTATATCCATCACCTTACCCGTGGTATATAAAGGCTACTACACGTACATAATCTATATCCACCACCAAACCCGTCGTATATAAAGGCTAATACACGTAATACTATATAAACTACACCCATTACCATACCAGTTGTATATAAGGCTATGACACGTTAATAAACTATATCCACCAATAAAGGCTATTACACGTATATAAACTACATCCACCACCTTACACGTGGAATATAAAGGCTAAAACACGTACATAACCTAAATCCACTACCTTACCCGTGGTATATCAAGGCTAATACACGTATATAAACTATACCTACCACCATCCCAGTGGTATATAAAGGCTACTACACGTATGTAAACTGTATCCACTACCTTACCCGTGGTATACAAAGACTAATACACGTATATAAACTATATCCACCATCTTACCCGTGGTATATAAAGGCTACAACACGTATATAAACTACAACCGCCACCATACCCGTGATATATAAAGGCTAATACACGTTCATAAACTACATCAACTGCCTTATCCGTGGTATATAAAGGATACTACACGTAAATAAACTATATCCACTACCTTAACCATGGTATATAAAGGCTAGTACACGTATATAAACTGCTTCCACCACCATAACCGTGGTATATAAAGGCTAATACACGTATATAAAGTACACCCACCACCATACCCGTGGTATATAAAGGCTAATACACGTATATACAATACACCCATCACCATGCCCGTGGTATATGAAGGCTATTACACGTACATAAACTACATCCACCAACATACCGTGGTACATAAAGGCTATTACACGTATATAAACTAAACATACCACCACACCAGTGGTATATAAGGCTATTACACGTTTATAAACTATATCCACCACCACACCGTGGTATATAAAGGCTAATACACGTATATAGACTATATCCATCACCTTACCCGTGGTATATAAAGGCTACTACACGTACAAAATATATATCTACCAAAATACCCGTGGTATATAAAGGCTATTACACGTATATAAACTACATCCACCTGAAAACACGTGGTACATAAAGGCTATTACACGTATATAAACTACATCCAACGCCTTACCGTAGTATTTAAAGGCTAATACACGTATATAAACTACACCCACCACCATACCCGTGGTATATGAAGGCTAATTTACGTATATAAACTACAGTCACCACCATACCCGTGGTATATAAAGGCTATTAGACGTATATAAACTACATCCACCACCATACCCCTGGTACATAAAAGCTATTACACGTATATAAATTATATTTCCTACCTTACCCGTGGTATATAAAGGCTAATACACGTATATAAACTACATCCAACACATTACCGTGGTATATAAAGGCTAATACACGTATATAAGCTACATCCACTGCCTTACCTGTGGTATATAAAGGCTAATACACGTATATAAACTACATCCACCACCATACCAGTGGTATATAAAGGCTATTACACGTATATAATCTATATCCACCACCATACCCGTGGTATATAAAGGCTATTACACGTATAAAACTACATCCACTACCTAAGCCGTGGTATATAAGCCAGTACACATATATAAACTACATCCACCACCATACCCGTGGTATATAAAGGCTAATACACGTATATAATCTACACCCACCACCTTACCCGTGGCAAATAAAGGCTACTACACGTATATAAACTATATCCACTACATTATCCGTGGTATATGAAGGCCAGTACACCTATATAAACTACGTCCACCACCTTACCCGTGGTATATAAAGGCTAGTACACGTATATAATATATATCCACCGCCTTACCGTGGTACATAAAGGCTAATACACGTTCATAAACTACATCCACCACTTAACCCGTGGTATATCAAGGCTACTACACGTATATAAACTATATCCACTACCTTACCCATGGTGTATAAAGGCTAATACACGTATATAAACTGCATCCACCACCATATCCGTGGTATATTAAGGCTCATACACGTATATTAACAACATCCACCAGCATACCAGTGGTATATAAAGGCTAATACACGTACATAACCTATATCCACTACCTTACCCGTGGTATATAAGAGTAATACACGTATATAAACTACATCCACCACCATACCCGTGGTACTTAAAGGCTATTACACGTATATAAACTATATCCAGCACCTTACCCGTGGTATATAAAGGCTACTACACGTACATAATCTATATCCACCACCATACCCGTGGTATATAAAGGCTAATACACGTATATAAACTACACCCACCACCATACCCGTGGTATATAAAGGCTAATACACGTATATAAAATACACCCACCACCATACCCGTGGTATATGAAGGCTATTACACGTACATAAACTACATCCACCACCATACCCGTGGTACATAAAGGCTATTACACGTATATAAACTACATCCACCACCTTACCCGTGATATATAAAGGCTAATACACGTACATAACCTATATCCACTACCTTACCCGTGGTATATACAGGCTAATACACGTATATAAACTACATCCACCACCATACCCGTGGTATATTAAGGCTAATACACGTATATAAAATACACTCACTACCATATCCGTGGTATATGAAGGCTATTACACGTACATAAATTACATCCACCACCATACCGTGGTACATAAAGGCTATTACACGTACTTTACCTATATCCACTACCTTACCTGTGGTATATAAAGGCTAATACACGTATATAAACTACACCCACCACCATACCCGTGGTATATGAAGGCTATTACACGTACATAAACTATATCCACTACCTTACCCGTGGTATTTAAAGGCTAATACACGTATATAAACTATATACGCCACCTCACCCGTGGTATATTAGGCTAATACACGTATATAAACTACATCCACCACCATACCCGTGGTACATAAAGGCTATTACACGTAAATAAACTATATCCATCACCTTACCTATCGAAGGTCGGTGGTTTTCTCCGGGCACTCCGGCTTCCTCCACCAATAAAAACTGGCCGCCACGAAATAGCCCAAAAGCGGTGCTTAAAAGTGGCGTTAAAACACCAAAATCAAATCAAATCCACCATAACTGTGGTATATAAAGGCTAATACACGTATATAAACTACATCAACCACTATACTCGTGGTACATAAAGGCTATTACAAGTATATAAACTACATCCAACGCCTTACCCGTGGTATATAAAGGCTAATACACGTATATAAACTACACCCACCACAATATCCGTGGTACATAAAGGCTAATACACGTATATAAACTACATCCACCGCCTTACCCGTGGTATATAAAGGCTAATACACGTATATAAACTACATCCACTACCTTACCCGTGGTATATAAAGGCCAGTACACGTATATAAACTACATCCACCACCATACCCGTGGTATATAAAGGCTAATACACGTATATAAACTACATCCACCACCTTACCCGTGGTATATAAAGGCTACTACACGTATATAAACTACACCCACCACCAAACCCGTGGTATATAAACGTATATAAACTACATTCACCACCATACCAGTGGTATATAAAGGCTATTAGACATAAATAATCTACATCCACCACCATACTCGTGGAATATAAAGGCTAATACACGTATATAAACTACATCCATCACGATAGTGATACCCGTGGTATATAAAGGCTATTACACGTATATAAACTACATCCACCACCATACCAGTGGTATATAAGGCTATTACACGTTTATAAACTATATCCACCACCATACCCGTGGTATATAAAGGCTAATACACGTATTTAAACTATATCCATCACCTTACCCGTGGTATATAAAGGCTACTACACGTACATAATCTATATCCACCACCATACCCGTGGTATATAGAGGCTAATACACGTATATAAACTACACCTACCACCATATCCGTGGTATAAAGGCTAATACACGTATATAAACAACATCCACCACCTTTCCCGTGGTATATAAAGACTATTACAAGTATATAAACTGCATCCAACGCCTTACCCGTGGTATATAAAGGCTAATATACGTATATAATCTACACCCACCACAATATCCGTGGTACATAAAGGCTATTACACGTATATAAACTACATCCAACGCCTTACCGTGGTATATAAAGGCTACTACACTATATATATATTAACTACATCCACCACCATACCCGTGGTATATTAAGGCTAATACACGTACATGTATATTAACTACATTCACCACCATCACTGACCATACCGGTGGTATATCGCAGAGTAACTCATTTGGGTCCCAAATGAAATAGCAATGTAACTCATACAGGTCACTACTACAATAAGTTATGGGATTGCATGCTCCAACGTGATTAAATATGTCAGTAATTTCATTACTGCGTGGTGTCGTATAAAATCATGATTGTTGGTAATGCCAATATGTTTAGTTACAGTGGGAACTAATATATCAATATGACATGATTTAAAGAGATTTGTTAAAGGCTTGCCATGAAATTGTTATTAAGATATATAATTCCTTAATTATCTTTTTTTGTTTGTTAAAAGAACAATAATTCCATACCTTTAAACACCTGCATATCCATTTTACTTGATAAAATAGAAGATAAGGGTTTTCAAATATTTATTCATTATGTATAATTCAAGATAAAGTGATCAGCCATCATACATAGTTGGCAAAAGTATCTCTGATTAAGCTACATTGTCAACTTTGGTACCACTTCTGAACATGCTTGTAACAGAAGGTGTTAAATTGATAAGAGATGTAGGCTTGCTGGTTGGTAGCTGTCTCCATAAGTTTGGTCAAGTCATTAGGGTCACCATAGTCAGCTTTGCATGAAGTGTAGAAAGCATGGTCTTGACCCTTGGTACTGGATCTGCACCATTTGAAATCAGATCTCCAGGCAGAGTTGAATTTGGCTAGATACTTGGTCTTCTTTTATTTGCTGCTGGGGTATTTGGTGATAAAATACGGTTTGCATTTTGTCAAATTCTAAAATTTTAGAATAGTCCAAGACAACTATACTTATGTAGGTATTCCATTGGCTTGGATAGAAAACAAGCCAAAAATATCATATTTGAGTTGATTTCATTTGTCTTTGAGGTTCAGTAAATGTTCCATGTTTTCAACAGCATCAAATAAATCGTTGTTTATACAACTTGTACAGTTAGTCAATTTAATCCTTTGTCAGTATTTCACTTTTAATCAACCAGGCTTGTGTCTTAAACTAGCTAGTTGATCACCCGGTAATTGCCTATTATCTTTAATTTATTGTTGTATATACAGTTTAATCCTAAACACCTCAGGCTGATTTTACCTATTTTACAACCTCATTTTACCTTTTGACACAACAGGAAACTTCCGTTTTTCTCGGACTTTTCCCATATCAATTTCGAGTTTCTCGGACTTTTTCTCTGTCCCTATCGATTTTGTAAACAAAAATGTGTACTGAAAATTTTACGAGGTTGACATTTTCAAAAAGCGGAAGATTTCAAATTTTAACGGGAGGGACGGAAGAGGGTCTGAAAAGCGGGAGATTTTGACTCCCGCCGGAAGAATCACATGTATGAGATTGCTAATGTGATGGTAGTGTAACTCATTCGGGTCCCCACTGCAATAGCAGAGTAACTCATTCAGGTCCCCACTACAATAGCTGTTTAACTCATTCAGTATGTTCAGGTCCACAATTTTATATATTATAGCTCAGGCCAAATAAAATAGTATTTGTGGCTTCAGTTACATCTAAAATAAATGGGAATGTGTCCATGGGACACAGATGATGCCCCACTTGCATATCATATAAAGTTATAAGGGACATAACTGATGAACGGTATAAGTGACGCTACCCTAATTTGTACTTGATCCTAGTTGTGTGGTAATAAGTACTATTATGTATAAGTTTCATAACATTTGGTTAAGCCAAACTAAGGGAGCTACCATTTGATTTTTATGGGGAGGCTAGGATTAATTTTGAAAAAAGGCAGGACAGGAGTTTTGAGTAAAAAAAGGCAGGATGAGCAACTTTGCAAAAAAAAAGGCAGGATGACAATTTATGTAAAAAAGTCAGGATAAACTAATAAAAAAAAAGGCAGGACCGAATAGAGTGAAAAATTAAAAGGCAGGACAGAGATTACAGAGGTTCTTTGAATCGGACATATTTTCTTCAAAAGCCAAAAAACTGCATTTTACCCTATGTTCTATTTTTAGCCATGGCCACAATGTTTTTGACGAAACAGAAAATAAAACACAAACATTATTCAAGATACCCTAAGGATCATTCAACTTAAGTTTGGTTGGAATTGGTTTAGTTTCAGAGGAGAAGATGTTTGAAATAGTTTACACCGGACGAACGATGACGAGGGACACAGATGGACGCCAAGTGGTGGCAAAAGCTCACCGCTCCTTTGGAACGGTGAGCTAAAAATGACATTACTCTTTAGGGTACAACTTGATTTATTTCACTTGACTGGGCCGCTCATCATAGACCAGTCCATCTATAGACAGGTGTTTTGGGATACACTCATCAATGAGGTGTCAAGTTTAAATGGTCATTGAGTCAGTTAAAATATGTAAACACTAAGCACTATATATGATTATTCGCAAAATAAATAATGAGACATAGCCATGGATTTTCTTGACAAGCAAAGTTTAAAAATATGTAAAAATTGTCACATTTTTCGAATTTGTGGATATGAGAGTAAAACAATGACGACATCAGTTGTAAATTATGCACATGTCGCTATTCTTTAACATTTTGAAATACTTTTCCTTCCTTAAATTCCAAATGCTTTTATTTTTTTTTTTTTTGGAAGGGGTTACACAGGGATAAGTTGGAAATAGAATTGATCATATTTAAGGAAGGAAAAAAGAGTTTAAATATTTATTTTATAAATCATGTTTATAATAAATATCACAATCAGAAAGGTTTCAAACAGACTAATTCAGTAGCCGATACTTTAAAATACTTTGCTATATCACCTATAAATGCTATAAATCTTAAATTATTTTATTCATTCCAGTTCTTTTGTATATCTTTTGATGACACTGATTTGTGATTAGAAATTAGTAATAACAAGCATTCTGAGAGTATTGCATGGCAATACATAGTCCCCTACCGGGTAAAATTCATTATACTGGAACAAAATGCTAACTTGTTCTATAACTTGTCATGGTGTAAACAAAAGAAAATATCAAGTCAATATCTTCAAGCATGACTAAAAATAGTGTGGAAAACTGATCATATGAGTGAATTTTTCAAGGTCAACGACTATAACTCAGCACAAAATTATCAGACTGAAACAAAATTTGAACTTGATCTGTAACTTGTCATGATAAAACTATTTACCAATTTTCAATCAATATCTTCAAGCATGATGAAAAAAGTGTGGAAAACACTCTAACATTAGATATGATTAATAGTTCTCTAAAATTAGATATGATGTAATACAGTGTATATCTATTTTCAAATTATAATCAAATATAATTAAAAGTTCAAAATATTTTTCTTTCATTTGTCACAAACTAATATAGATTTGTTACTTATCTTTAAAATGTCAACAATTTTTATCTACACAATGTAATGTAATGAAATATATACATTAATAATAAAATGCTCCGCAGGGCGCAGCTTGATACGACCGCAGAGGTCGAACCCTGAACAGTTGGGGCAAGTATGGACACAACATTCAAGCTTGATACAGCTCTGAATTTGGATTGTGATTAAATATTTGACACAGCATAGGTTTCTGACACAGAATGAATGTGGTCTAAGAACTTAAAAATTTTAAATTGGACATTCACCTATTATGGTCCAATATCCAAAATCTAAATACATGGTTAGATTCAGCATATCAAAGAACCCCAAGAGTTCAATTTTTGATGAAATCAAACAAAGTTTAATTTTGGACCCTTTGGACCTCAATGTGGACCAATTTAAAAACGGGGCCCAAAATCCAAAAACTTAATACACGATTAGATTCAGCATATTAAAGAACCCCAAGAGTTCAAGAATAAAACCCCATTGAAATTGGTCAAGAAATAAGCAATTTATACAAAGTATCTTCTTTTGCACAATACTGTGCAATTGAATATTTCTTGCAATTGCGCAATACTGTGCAATTGAATATTTCTTGCTATTGCGCAATACTGTACAATTGACAATTTCTTGCTATTGCGCAATATTGTGCTATTGGATATTTCTTGCTATTGCGCAATACTGTGCAATTGAAGATTTCTTGTTACTGCGCAATACTGTGCAATAGAAAATTTCTTGCTATTGCACAATACTTATTATATAATAATTTACACATCCTGTTTGGTGTGTATCTCCTGCCCTATCATCATTATTTGCTTTTAAATATAAATCATAAATAACCAACTTAAAATGGAAAATTTTAAAGAAAAAAAAGGAAAAAAGGAAAATAAAAATCCCCCAAGTTTTTGAACCCCTTATGATTCATCACCCTAAACTCAATCCCAGCCTTCCCTTTGAGGTATGGTACCTTGCAGTACAATTTCAGAAAGATCCATACACTTGAACACAAGTTATTGTCTGGAAACTAGAAAATGCTTAATTTTGGCCCTAATTCCTAAACGTTTCAGGCAATTACCCCTAACTCAATTCCAGCTTTCCTTTGTGATATGGAACCTTGTAGTACAATTTCAGAAAGATCCATACACTTACACACAAATTATTGTCATGAAACTAGAAAATGTTTGTTTTGCCCTTTTTGGCCCCTAACTCCTAAAATTTTGAGACAATTACCCCAAAATCAATCCCAGAATTCCCTTTGTGATATGGAATCTTGTGGTAAAATGTCAGAGAGATCCATACACTAACATACAAGTTATGTCTGGAAGTTACAAAATGCTTATTTTGGCCCTAATTCCTTAACTGTTGGTACCATAACCCCAAAATCAATCCCAACCTTCCTTTTGTGATATTGAACCTTATGGTAAAATTTCATAGAGATCCATTCACTTAAACTAAAGTTAGAGCGCGAAAACCAATGCGTCTTTGGACGACGACGCCAACGGACGACGACGACGCCAACGTCATACCAATATACGACCGCAAAATTTTTGTGGTCGTATAAAAATAGATTATTATCTAATTACCCGGTAAAGGATTTCACTTCATAATTTTTTATATATATAGCATTCAGAAAATTAGTTTATACAAAATAACAAACAAACCTGCCAAAAAAATTTCTTCAAACAATTCACCAAAGAATGTCTTTTAAAAATGAGTTACCTCTCTTTGTACAGAAATATGGTTTAACATAGTACTCTAACATTAGATATGGTCCAGAGTTATGGTCCATAACTCTGGACTAAATCATCAGACCGGAACAAAATTCGAACTTGATCAATAAAACTATATACCAAATATCAAATCAATATCTTCAAGAACGAATAAAAATATGTGGAAAACTGATTTGCCGGACTGACGGATGGACAGACGGACGGAGTGTAAACCTAAAGTCCCTTCGATTTCGTCGGTAGGGGACTAATAATTATAACAGCAATCATCCTTATCACACACATTTTCGAATGGACTGTACTTTTGCAAATTAAAACCTAAGCTCCGCCTGATCAGTTGAAAACACATTGGTAATAGGCTATTATAAAGACTAAAAAGTAGGGTAGGTAGTGTAACTGTCACCGAATATATTTTTTATTTGGCCTCATACAGAATTCAATTGCAAATTTAAAACCACAGACAGGGATTCACTTTAATTGTAGAAGATCAATTGTACTGAAAACTTATTCCAATATAGCAAATGACCATGGCCATCAAACTATTAAATAAATTTGAGAATGGAAATGGGAATATGTCAAAGAGACAACAACCCAACCAAAGAGCAGACAACAGCCGAATGCCACCAATGGGTCTTCAATGCAGCGAGAAAATCCCGCACCCGGAGGTGGTCCTCAGCTGACCCTAAATAAAATTGTGTACTAGTTCAGTGAAAATGGACGTCACACTAAACTACAAAACATATAAATGAACTAAAATCATGAAAATTAAAAACATACAAGACTAACAAAGGCCAGAGGCTCCTGACTTGGGACAGGCGCTAAAATGCGGCGTGGCTAAACATGTTTTGTGAGATCTCAACCCTCCCCTATACCTCTAGCCAATGTAGTATAAAGAAATACATAGCAATACGCACAGTAAAACTCAGTTTGAAAGAAGACTGAGTCCGATGTCAGAATAGGTAACAAAAGAAACTAAGCAAAATGACAATGATACATAAATGAACAAAGGACTATTAGCAGTTACTGACATGCCAGCTCCAGACCTCAATTAAACTGATTGAAAGATTATGTCTTCATCATATGAAAATTAAGTACAATCCCTCCCGTTAGGGGTTTAGTATCATACCATCATAAAATATATGAAAGAATATAACCCGTATCATGTAAACAACTGGTTTTAGAATAAATGTGTTTATTTCCGATGCAAAGACCCTATGAGCGAATCAATATTAATACCAAAATAAGTAATTAATGCTACTATTTTCAAAGGCCTTATTTAAACAATTTATTACCAGGTTTTTGATTGTATCAAGTGTACTAGTAAGTAGAATAGATAGTTTAGCAGTGGAACAATGGCTTGAAGACGAAATAAATCTATATTTGTAAGGAGTTTTGTGCAGCTTCTGAAGCCAGTACATGGTTGGAACTTTCAATGTATTTGGTTCTGCTTGTAAAGAGGTAGCTAAAAGTTTATGTTTGTTACAGATGTCATTTTCCGAAAATGGAGTCAGTTGGAATGTTGGTGAATTTGTGATTTCCTTTTGTAGAACTTCAATGTAAAATTTGCGTCAAACAATAATGATATTGTTAGCAGCCTTATCATGCTTACATGTATCAGCCGGGACAATAACATATTCCTTGGCGAGTTCTTTTAGTTTATGTTTGATACGAGAAATTGGGCTATTATGGTTGTTGTAAGGAGTAAAATGATCTTTAAGATATTGAATACATGTATGTATATCAACTATGTTCATTACCGAATTAAAAAGAATCTAATGATTTCTTGTCAGCTTTTTCTCGTTTTATCCATTTAGAGCAGTAAGTACAGAGTTATTTACGACACTCATTCCAATTAATAATTGACGGGGACGATATTAAGGTCCTTTACTGAGGAATGATTTCAACTCTAAGTCACGAACGATGTTAAGGTCTCCTGTTATAACATGGGAACTGGGGCCATAAATGTATTCGGAATTACTGATATTTCATGAGTTAGGTGTATTGTCACTGATATTAACATCTTTACACACTTTGCTAAAAGCTTAAAGACTAGCATAAAGACAAAGAATTGTTTTTAAACAAAAATATCGATAAACAATCGATACATTTTACATCTGACATCAATTTTCACTTGTCCCATTGGACAAGTAGTATGGTGAATCTACTTGCCAGACGCCTGTGTCCACTTGTCCCAGACAAGCTTTAGTTTTGAGATATAAGCCAAAACTGCTTTGACCCCTATGTTCTATTTTTAGCCATGGTGGCCATTTTGTTGATTGATCAAAACTTTGAATATAATTTATAAACTAGATACCCTAAGGAACATTCAGTTAACATGGTTAAAGTTTGAAGGCTCAGTAGTTTTAGATGTGAAGATTGTTGAAATAGTTTACGACGACAAGGACAGATGAATGAAGACGACAGTAGCCAAGTGATGGCATAAGCTCACATTAAGGCCTTGGTAATCTAAAAGGAGAAAAAAAGCAAGATGTGGCTTCGGCCAGCTGATATTTTACATAGGAACAACAGAGTCAGCATGGGGCCACTAAGCTAAACTACCCACTTTGCACCAGCTGATATAAATGAATGCCTAGGGTGGGAATCGAACCCACATACACCAACTCTGTTGTCCTACACAAATGTATAAATATATTTTAAAATGGACAAAATATTTGCTCCAAACACAAAACAACTAAAGGCTCTCAAGTGCCTGTATCGCTCACCTGACTGTACTTTTGTTTTAGAAATCATGTATGAAATGGATACAAATCATGTTTTCAAGACCAATACATCAATTCATGGTAGATAAACAGATGTACATATAAATAATTGCAGAACCAAAAGCCGCTTTACTGTCGATGTTAATCAGACAGAAACTTTGATACTTAACGTCAGACAGAAAGTGCACGTCAACATTAATTACTATTCGAAGTATGCAATACTTAATTCTTGAAATGAAAATGCAAGGATGTTTTTACACTTGCATGCTTAGCTTTCTCAATTTTCCTTTTTTTTCTTATTAAATTTGTTTTGCCAGAAAATCGGACGACCAAATTGCCTTGTCTGCCTCATCAGTAGTTACGGCCCTGATACATGTACATTCACAATCTTATAAGTCCTAGTCATGTAGATATGCATACAAATTTAAATAAGATTGATTGGTTGATTAGTGTTTAATACCACTTTCTGTTTCACCACTATAGTGCTATTTTGTGGCAGTCAGTCATTATTGGTGGAGGAAGCCCCAACCTTCAGTAGGAAAACTGACATGCAGGCTTCGAACTCACAACCTCAGTGTTGATAAGTAAGTGATACAGTAGTAAAACTATGTAGACCACTCAGTCACTGACCAAAATTAACATCAGACATTTGTCAGAGGAAATAGGAGAGAAAATCTAGTGGGGACCTGAAACAAGTCCCCAGTTGAGTTTAGGTCCCCAGTTGCTAGTTTGTGTGACCAATACAACCAATGTCCCCAGTTGAGTTTAGGTCCCTATTTACTAGTATGTTTTACCAATACAACCCAGGTTCAAAGGTTTCAGAGGTTTGAAAAGACAGTGCATTTATGATTAATTTTAGATATATATGTGTTTATACGTACGAGAAACGAGGCCTTAATTTATTAAAATCCAAATATATATGCATGGTACAGGTATCATGAAAATAAGTGCCATCCTCAGTTCTATGTATAACGTCCCGGTACCCAAATTGCAACGAGAACCCAAATTGCACCTATTTAGCAAAAATAGCAGCGGAAATCTTACAAGATCTCCTAGAGACTAAACAATTTGTATTTTTATGATTTGATACTATACATGTCTTTCAAAATAGGTAAATATATTTAGATATACACAAAACGTTCACAGTATTTATCAACAGATGAAGTGTTTACTGAAAAAGCAAAATGTACTGAAACGTCGCCATGCGACGTCATCAAAACGTCATCTTTTTAAAATTAGAAAATACAATATGTTTCAAGTATTCATTTCTTAAAAAAAGAAGAGTAGGCATGGACAAATATCCAATTGTTCAAAATATTTGAAAAAAATAAACAAAAGCTCTGTTATTCGACTTTTGACGATGCGAATTTAAGCATGGATGCAATTTGGGTACTCCTCATTACAGAATCATTGATGGTTTGGAGGTTAGTTCAGACCAATTTTTCTATGATTCCATATGAATTGAAAATCAAATTGGTGTACCTATATAGTAAAGAAGGATACGGCTACAAAATAAACACAAAATGGAAACTTTTGTCTTAATCATAAAAAACGTAGTTGAAAAAACTGTCAAAATAGGTGCAATTTGGGTACCGTCACGTTACATGTTGTTATATAATTTTATATCATGGTTAACATGGTTAAGGTCAGGAAAAGAGCTGCACAACCAACTTAAAATTTTTAATTTAATATGGGAATCAGTTACAGTGACTCGCAGGGACCACGCTGTGCATCTCCAATGTCGCAATTTGCGATTTTTATTTTATCTGGCGACAAAATACGGCTGCTGGCGATATTTCTGGCACCAACATTTTCCAATGTCAAAATTTTCATTTCTTGACAATATCGATCTTCAATTAAATTGGTAAAAGTTAAAAAATAAATTGTACGAAATTTTACCTGGCGTCAAGCATTTTTTGTCAAGTTTATGACTTTGTTTACGACCCCAAGCTAATCAACAGTTACAACAGGTGTCATAATCTGCTGTTACAGGTAATCCATTAATCGCATGGGTCGTTAATGATGATCAACATTAATTCATTGAAATAGAATCGGTCAGTCATGCATCATTTGTCTTAACATTTGACAAATGTGTGAAGAAATGTTCATACAACACAATTTGCAATGTTTACCAAAGTTTAATGAAGGAAAAAACCATTGTTTTACTTGTTTTCCATTAAAAAATAGCAAATTCAGACGTAAGGCTGAGAAAAAAAATCTGTGTTTCCGGTAACCCGACCGACCCTGTTTTTAGCCCTGACCCTAATTTTTTATTGGATCTTCAAAAAAAAATGGAATCAACTGACCCTGATTTTGACACAGGCTTCTGTTAATCGACATAATTATTTATCTAACTTGCTTCTACTGGCACAAAAGCCAGTAAAACATTTTATTTATGTCTAAAGGTATTCCAAATAGTCCAAGAAATTTGCACAGCAGGTGCTTCAAAAACATTGCAAATGGCCGCACTTCCGGTATTTGAAACTAATTACGGACCCGGACCCGGACTTGGAAAACCATAATGTCAAAAAAAAAAAAAAAAAAAAAAAAAAAAATCCGACCTACCGACCCTAGTTTTCAAAATGATGTTACCGGAAACACAGATTATTTTTTTAGGCCTAACTTGTCTTTGCTAGCCCTCAGTTATGATACGAAAATAACAAAACCGGCCCCATTGATGATCGTATTCTACGTACTGTGTTTAATCCTCCAAAGAAAGAGCACACCCGAATAAAGAAAGATAAATCAATTTTATTTTTTCCTAGCATTGAGATACCTACATTTTGTACTAAGATATGTTTAGGTCTTTTGAGTTATCATGGTTATAGGCAGAGTTAAAGAGGGTCTTAGTAGCAGGATGGGTAGGGTTGGTAGGGTGCCTTGGTCATCTTTTTCTGTATTCTTTATTTTAATAAAATTTTCACTATTCTGTAAATCTACATGTATTAAACACCCATTATTCTATTTTCTTCATTCGATTACCCATTTTTCTATTCTTTATTTTTAATTTAAAACATTTTCTCTTTTCTGTAGCATATTCACAATGATTCAGATCATAAGCTAATTATATTCTACATATGAAATACTGACAAAGAAAATAAAAGTACACATGTTGTTTTTGTATGTATATAAACCCTATGCAATATCTTACTTAGTGTAACATGTTAAATGATTAAAGTGCAGGCTGAGTGCATAAGATATTTAATTGGATCATAGTTTAAATTTTGGTAGAAGAAATCAAGACTCTAGCTGGCTCTTAAGTTGGCTCCAAGTTTTCAAAACTGGCGACAAAATATAGGAGCTGGCGATTTTCTGGCTCCAACTTTTGGGAGCCAGAGCAGCCCCTGACTCGGGTTTTCAGAGAGAAAAAATTTGTCTTACCCAGAGCTCCAGACTAGAATTTACTAATTAAGGTTTTACTCCTCATTTTGTTGGCAATTGAGTGAAAGTTTTTCTTTTGAATCATCAGTTCAAAGGTCATAACTCAGGTAAAGATTGAATTGGGGATTTCGCTCCAATATTCCTGAATGTATTGTTCTTTTTTCATCATGACATTTAATTATACTCCGGGTAAAATTTATTCATTGTCATGTGTATGATGCATAAATATTATAGTTCTGTGAACATGGTGTATGTTTACAATTGATTCACCATGTTCATGGACAGTTTTATTTTACCCAATTTAGTGACATATTAAAACCAAAATATTCTCCATGTAAGCAGCAAAACAGTCACTATAAATATATGATCATGATGATGGACATGATCATGATGATGGATAGTTATTTCATGTCCAGTGTCATTGCACACAAAGTTATTACTGCACAAGAGAATTATTAATCATTATTAATCATTATTCCTCAGAATATATGTCAGTTTTCAGTATTTTAATAAACTACCTTCTTTGGCACGGGATGTGCTATTTCTACCTCTTCTATATTGTGTGTTATAAAACATGAAAAGAAAATTCTATGAACATGATGAACAGGTGCCGATTGTCTATCAGGATACAAAATTTTAGCCAGGGACAAAAGATTTAAATTCCAACAGGGACCCAGTTTTGATTCTCCAACCTTATACCTTCACTTACATTTACGCTAATGTAAGTGAGTGAGAATGCCCAAGTAGTTACAATTGATGGACGGACGGACAGACAGACAATAGTATACCATAGTACGTCCTGTAAACGGGCGTAAAAAACATATGAATTTGATCTCGCTTGTTTGAAATAAGTACGATCAAGATCTACAAGAAAGTCATTTTACATTTTACATAAAGTAACAGTCTCTGATATGCCTTCTTTCTGTTTTTATTGTAACCCTTTATGATAATTTGTAGACAAACATTTAACATGTTCAATTTCCAAGCCCTGTTAAACTGTTATCATATATCAGTTGAAGCTAATAAACATGATAAAGGTGTTTCACTTTGTGGTTGTGATGCTCAGAATCATGTGAAAGTCTGATAAACAGATAAAATAAGTCTTTGTTTGGTTCATACATGTCATATCGTTTGCATTCAACGTTTTTTTTTTCACAGTTCACCTAATCTAATCTAATCCAACATCTTTAGACCCACTTTGTAGAGGAACCATATTTCCAGATGTAGAACAGGTGCTCTTTTACATAACAGTGCTGCTTTACATTCCACCATTGGGCAACTTACCATATTTACATGCTCTCTCTATACATATATAGTCCAAATAATTATGTTGGAATGCGTCACAGATAAAAATTAAAATAGCCTTTCAAGATGTCATAATAAATTATTAGAGGATCGTAATGATGGTAACTTCATGACAAATAACAGTAATAAATTCTTGGGCGATAATTCTTGCCACATGACATTATCAGTAATTTTGATGCATGACGACAAAATGTACAATTTCTTTTAAACAGAATCGCTTATTCTTCTGCCAGATAATGGCCACAATCAACAAACTGATTATACTGACATGGATTTGGTGCTCATACAGAACCACCCCCTCCCCCCAAATTATTCGCACTAGATTCATTACTGTCCACATACCAACTTGTAACGAGCTATAAGAAATTGATACAGCAGGCGTCACGTAAGGCGTTCTCTTTGTACTACACCATAACTGTTAATATAATAACAAAAAAATATTCATTCACCGTTGAATGCAAACATGCATGTATGATGTAGATGCAAACATGCAAACGATATGAACCGAACGAAAACTTATACTATAGGACTAAATCATGTGATTAAGAAGAAACAATAGCAATACAACCTACCAATTGTTCCGAATACAGTTACGTTTGAACTGAATAGATATAAAAATAAAAGAAGGAAACCAGCGAGAAACATGGCGTGCACCTGTAAGCTGCCATTTTCCTTGTCAGGTCATGACCTCAAGGCATGCTTAAGAAAATATAAAATTTATTTAATCTGTTTAAATATGAGATGCCAAAGTATTGTGATGTTTAATTTTTCTTTTTGATAACAATTTTCTTGCATATTTCCAAGAATGTTTGAATATTTAATTTCTGCGGGAAATCACGCAGGCGCAATCATCGGTTACGTGTAACTTTGATGTCAAATTGTGTCTAAATATGTGTCAAACGTCCCATGCCTCATGCGAATGGGGACCTAAATACATACTGTGAAAATGACCATTAAACGTAATGTGAATCCCTGGAACATTACTTTTTGGCAATATTTTACGGCTTTAGACCCAGGAAGTCTTTCTGTGACCAAATATGATCAATATTTAAGACAACAAAGAGGATTTTGTAGTGGGGACCTGAGTCAAGTCCCCACTAGAGTTAGAGTCCCCACTTGCCCGTTGGTGTAACCTATGCAAGTCCCCAGTTCAGAGGTGTGTCGGTACACACACACACGTGTAAACACAAAACTCAAACGTACAAGAGAAAATATCTTTTAAAGTAACAGTCCAAACAGATCCCACATTGATGATGCCAATTCCTGCTTGTCCATCTGTGAACGTAGAATATAGCTATTTCCATTCTAAGCTTTTGAATTTTTAAATCATAGTACTCTGTTTGTTTACACAGAACTTCATGCTGCTTTGCAACTAAATCCTCCTGTGTTATTTTTTTCTCTTTAGGAGCTACCATTTGATTTTTATGGGGCTAGGATGAAAAATTTTGTCCTGCCTTTTTATTTTCCTCTATTCAGTCCTGCCTTTTTATTTTCACTCTATTCGGTCCTGCCTTTTTTTTTAGTTTATCCTGACTTTTTTTTACATAAATTGTCATCCTGTCTTTTTTTTTTTGCAAATAATCTCATCCTGCCTTTTTTTTTACTCAAAACTCCTGTCCTGCCTATTTTTTTCAAATTTCATCCTAGCCCCCATAAAAATCAAATGGTAGCTCCCTTAATGGGACAGGAAAAGTCTAACAGTCGTTTTGTGGAATAACCGGCAATAAGGATCCTTCTCTTTGTCTAACATGCTGATGCTAAAATATACAACATACAGAATGAAATTTAACATAAATGTATACACAATGTACACAAGCCGGGCTTCATACAAAATGTGCTTCGGTGAACCCCATTTTAATCGACAATGAAACTACAGAATAAAATATTTTTCATTCACCAAATTAGGGCCTCAAGTGGGCATATAGTGTTAACCTCTATCACACTAGTGTAAATTGTGTATGTGTGTCCTTGAATTGGCCCGGCGCATGAAAGTAGTTCGGTCAACGTCGTCTATCGAAAATAAATAACGTCACAAGTTTAAGCTTTCTAAAAGCTATGGACTGCTTCGCTCTACCCTAATTTAAGGTAATATGTGTGCATGTGGTTGTTGAATTAGTATTGGAAATGTGGTATTTTAGATATTGATTGATATAAAATGGATGTACTTTTGCGTTATACACCCATGCTTTTAAAAAGTTAAATTTCTTGTTGAATATTAAAACAATTATAGATAGACACGACTCTTGAGGTGTGCCTTTCTGGAGGTGTGCCTAGATTGTCAGAAGTTAAAAATACAGATAATGCATTTTGTAAAGATTGTATAGCAAAGCAAATCGTGCAAATTACAGAGAAACAAAGCAAATAAACATGTATTAATAATTGATATTTCAATATTGAATGTATTTGTGAAATGTATGCATAATAAAACGAACATGAATTAATGACAGTTGATCGGAACTGAAATACACATAGTTAATTTTCCGGCATTTGATGTCTTATCCTGGACGTGAAAAGTCTGTAATTCTTTATCTCATTTAAGCCAATAGCTGTTGCTGTATATCAGCCTCATCATAATGCAACCAATCAGAATCTATACGTGATCAGTAATTTATTCATGATGGCGTGTATTTCGATTGAAACTAATAGCTCCGCACCGTGATGCGAAGCAAAAGCTTTTACCGGAAGCCATCTCGACCAATCATATAAACGTATTCCTAATATGCACATCATATAAATATTATATTAAATTATCTTATTCAAAATAAGCAAACCTAAATGTTGGTTGAACTGGAGAATTTAGCAAGCTTGCTTCGGCCTCGTCGATCTCTTCTCCATCCGTGTTTATTGGCAGTTTTTCTGCTGTATCACACACGACTGTAAAATAAGTGCAAATACTTAATTAGCCTTAAATTTCTACTGTATGCAAATGTACATCGACACCCTTTGCTTTATTTCAAATAGTTGACGCAGAACAAAGAGAAAAAACGCATAATTATTAGATTTTGAATATGGTATATGTTCCTCATCTTCATTTACATGTAGATGAAAATGCCTTTACGTTGTCCTCTTTTTATAAGTATTAAACCCTCGGGGAGGGGGCTACTTCAATACTTAATTGATAGGGGCTACCGCTGAGGTTCTGTTACCCCACCCTTTTCATATTTTAGATTTTAAATATGTATACCTTTTCATTTATTGCGTAGGTAAAATGTATACCTTTTCATATATTGCATAGGTAAAATGTAACCTTTTCTCATATTGTTTGGGTTTCATGTAATGTGTAATGGTATGTAATGTAAGAGTGGAATCCAAAGTGCCAAAAGAGAAAAAATGGTTGATAAAAATAGCCGGGAACACCAAGAAAGATGACAAACGAAGAAATTGTGGGAACTTATTGACCTAATCATTTATTTCTGATAGTTTTCCCGACATAAAACCCAGCAGAAGTTTGATTTTTAATTATACGTCAGTAACATCAGACGTCAATATAGTAAATAATGTTCCTTCCACTTGAGATTGTGAAACATCTAGTTTTAGATATGTTCCCTATGGTCATGTCCTTTATACAGGAGACCTCAACATCATCGAAGACTGTGACGTTATAACTTTTCTTAAGAAAGGACCGAAATATCGTCCTCCATCTAAAATAGATTGGAAACAGTGTCGTCAGGTCATTAAAGACGCTCTGTCTGTCTACTGTAAAATTGGTGTAAACGTGAAAATCTGATAAAAATCTCTAGACAGTTATTTGAATAAAATTATGAATACTGTTAATATTCGTATATCTCATTTTAAAACAATTCTGAAATTAGTAATAGGGTCCATGATATTCCCATTTCCAGAATAAAAAATAAACTCCAAGTACTCGCAAAGCGGTTTGTGTTCGTACCGGCAGACAAAGCAGCAAATAATGTAGTGGTGGTGTGACGCATATACTACACGGAAGTTCTCCAAAACGAAATTACAAATTCATCTACATTCAGGTCCGTACGCTCCACAGAGAGTCAAATTGTAAACAAGCATATCACTGCCACTACCCAGCTTAAAGCTTCTTCCGAACATTTGAAAGTCCCTACTATGTACTGGTTACCTAAATTGCACAAAAAACCATTTAAATTCCGTTTCATCTCCGCATCTAGTAAGTGTTCTACTACCAATCTATCAGTTCTTCTAACTACCTCCTTACTACTATCAAAGAACTGGTTATTAACTTTGTAATAAAGCTTATGAAAATAATGGTATTAATTATTTTGGAGTGTTAAAATTCTTTAGAGGTTTTAGATAAAATACATGCTTTTGATGGTCCTTTAATTCTGTTAACAGTTATGATTTTTCTACTCTATACTACACTTCCACAGAATCTTATCAAGAAAAAGTTTTCATATTTAATTAAATGGTCTTTTGAAAATCTCATTACAAATTTATTTGCTGTAACTCGTTTAAAGCCTTTTCTGTAACGAAAAGGAAAGTATGCTAGATACACTTACTGGAAATGTGAAGATATGATTGAAGCTTTAAATTTTCTCCTGGACAACATATATATACGTTTTGGCGATAAAGTGTATCGACAGGTAGTAGGTATTCCTATGGGCACTAACTGCGCCCCTTTAATAGCAGATTTATTCCTGTATTGCTATGAATCTCAGTTTATGACAAAACTCAGTAAAGACACGTCATTGTTACATTTGGTTGATACATTCAACAATACCTTCCGTTATCTAGATGATATTTTTCGTTAAATAATCCAGAGTTCTCTAAATATACTACCGAAATTTATCCAATAGAACTTACTTTAACTAAATCTAACATAAACAGCAGTAGTTGTCCTTTTCTGGACTTGGACATTTCAATCTCTAAAGGAAAACTCCATACGAAAATTTACGACAAAAGAGACGATTTTTCATTCCTATTGTAAATTTTCCTTTTTAGACGGCGATGTTCCTTTGGCTCCATCATACGGTGTGTATATATCCCAACTCGTTCGTTATGCCCGTGTGTGTAGTGATGTCATAGATTTTAACGAACGTAATCAATGCATTACTGGTAAATTATTAAATCAGAGATTTCGTTACCATAAATTACGTAAAACTTTTGCTAAGTTCTTTCATAGATACAAAGATTTGATTAGTAAATTTGGCTGTACCTGTAGAAAACTGATTAAAAACGGTATTTCACATCCCAAATTTTACGGTAATATTGTACTTAAAGCGCGGAAATCACTATGTGATCCGTGTAAACTCATCGAACCTTTAAATAAACTTATTAGTTCAGGTTATCTTACCAATGTTGTAATTAGATCTTTGAATATAGTTTACATTGGCACTAATATGATTTTGTCATCAGCAAATTAAAACATAACTAAATTTGTATTCTTTTCAAACGGGATGTTTAAAGACACACCCACGTTCATTTTGATCTATAAAGAGGTTAAACTCCTAACTATCCTACTGTCTGTCGATACATTTATTTTGGCATTGCACAAGTCATGTCTTCTTTGACTGTCCATGACGTTAAAATACTAAATCCCTGGGATGTGTTTTAGTTGATTTTAGTCTCTGATGCATGATTTTTATTATTAATTGTTTTGGCTTTTAACTAGCTGTCAGTAACTGCGAGTACTCTCAAATCGTACTTTCTTGTTTATTTGACCTGTTGATACTAATTGTAATGCTTTTTTGTTATTTAATGTTAGTCAGGGTTATATCTGGTCTATATACCAGCTTTGATAAGTGTTTGGTACTAATATAAATTTTCACTTCGTACTATGAACATCAAAATTATTTATTTTGTAACAATATTTCCTTTCTCTATTGTAACTGTACCCGTATACCTAACAACAAAATTATTTTCATTTACCTGTGTTTAAAGTTATTGCAAATGGCTGATATTTTGTTCGAGCATATTGTTTTTCTTAAATTGTTTAACATTTCATACCGATATAACATGTTACTTTTATTATTCTTCCTTAGTTTATTTATTTTGTATTTACATTGTATCATAGGTCAAATTTATTTGTTCAGTGTATGTTCAATGGTGTTATTATGTCCTTTGATTGAGTTAAGCTATTTCAGTTATTATTTTATAGTGTGTCTTTCTATGTTGTGATGTTACACTATTGTTTCAGAAAAAGGGTGAAGGTTTGGTACCATTAAAACGTTTAAACCCGCTGCATTTGTTTGCACCTGTCCTAAGTCAGGAATCTGATGTTCAGTAGTTGTCGTTTGTTGATGTGGTTCATAAGTGTTTCTCGTTTTTATATAGATTAGACCGTTGGTTTACCGTTTGAATGGTTTTACACTAGTAATTTTGGGGCCCTTTATAGCTTACTGTTCGGTGTGAGCCAAGGCTCCGTGTTGAAGACCGTACTTTGACCTATAATGGTTTACTTTTATAAATTTTGACTTGGATGGAGAGTTGTCTCATTGGCACTCATACCACATCTTCTTATATCTATTCACATATTTTCAAGCTTAAAAGGTGACCTATTCCAGCGGCACGTCCTACCACCTTGTATAATATAGGAAGTGCCCCCGGAGATTAAATCTCCTCTTTCGATTTCTAAATGAATAACGAGTCAATCAGACGTAGTCCACCTCCCCTATTCTAATTTAAAAAAAAGATGTTGTATATTGTTGACCATTGGCACTTTAACGTTTTTTTCGTTTCTGATCTTTCAAATGTTCCGATTTTATCAGCACTGTTATAATTTAAGATTTATACTGCATCTTGAGGTATTAAATATCTTAGGAGCTACCATTTGATTTTCATGGGGGTAGGGGCTAGGATGATACATTTTGTCCAACATTTTTTAAGTTGTAATATCTTTCCTGCCTTTTTCAAATATTATCCTACCCCCTAAAATCAAATGGTAGCTTCCTTATTGGAAAGAAATAGCAAATTACCTTCTTGCCTGTAATTGATGATAAACTGCACAGTATTATGCAAAAGAGACGAGACGTCTTGTGAGAAAATATCCTGCAATCTGGGGTAATTGGCACAAAGGAAATTTGCAAGCTCATCGATTTGGTACTCAGAAGAGGGATCAGCATTGGTTGAGGTTACCAAGAACGGTATTAAATGAACATCATTTGCCCTTGGAAGTTGCTTCGAACAACTAGCTTTATAATTTTCTAGGTAGTTCTTTATCTTTTTATGCATTTGTCTTTCTTTATCAGATCAACTGTAAGAGAAAGATCCAGTAAAACGTGTTTTTTCACAAATATTGAGTCATAGATAAGAAATAAAGGAGATAAGGAGTAAAATGTCGATAATTGAACTACACTAAAATCAAGTATGAACAGAGCATACGAATACAACATTCAGGGCGGGTCCAGGTGAGGGCGTAATGGGCGTACGCCCCCTTTTCAAAAAAAAAATCTGTTAATATTGTATTATACCGTTACATTAGTGCATTTCACAATTATTTTATGTTTTTAGCTAAAAAGTCCATTTATTTGCCTCGCTCCGCTCGGCGAAAGATTTGATTCTACGCCCTCTTTCAAATATCCTAGAAACGCCCCTAACATTAACACACTGTCCGGCGAGCTTTTTATGGCCCCCAAAATATGACAATATGTGTAAAAACATCAACACAATCTGACCACAACACGTTGTAAAACATAGAAAAACGACGAACAAAATGTAATCAAAGACAACCATTGACAAAAATTCCATAATTTGGACAGGAACACAAAAAGGCACAGGGGTTAAACATCTTCAGCAGGACCTCAACCTTTCACCATACCTTTATCAATAACTATTCATTTTTATCAGTTAACTTTGAATTAACTATTTGTTTGACATTTAATCAGTGGCGGAACCCCTTTTTGGACGATCAATGTATTTGAATGGGGACATATAGTTGCCACCCCTTTATCCTGGGTTGGGACCCCCTTTAAAAATGTATGCATGCGCCCCTGTTTAATTTCATTGTGTTGTTAATATTTGTCATGTAATGAACCAATAATCTTCGCATAGGTGAAAGTAAAGACATGTTATTATTATTATTATTATTATCACAGAAATAAATAATAATTTGTTTGCATCTTTCCTCAGTCAGGAACCTGTTTTTCGGTGGTTGTCGTTTGTTGATGTGGTTCATAAGTGTTTCTCGTTTTCGTTTTTATATAGATTAGATCGTTGGTTTTCTGTTTGAATTGTTTTACACTAGTCATTTTGGGGCAATTATAGCTTGCAGTTGGTGTGAGCAAAAGCTCCGTGTTGAAGGCCGTACTTTGACCTTTAATGGTTTACTATTTAAAACATTCTGACTTGATGGAGAAATGTGTTATTGGCACTCATACAACATCTTCATATCTATAAACTAACTATATATATATAATTACTAACTCTTGATTAAGTCAAAATATTTTCTAAAAGATTTTGTGATTAATAGAGTAAGCCGTTTTACTGCTAATATTTTGACAAATTTACTAGGTGAAATCTTAAATGTCTATGCATATTTTGAAGATGAAGTTGCTCGTTTTCAAAGGGATAAGAATATTTCAACGATACTGTTGAATGAACTATGATCTTAAGAGTTGAAATGTAAATCTTTTAACTATTATTTGGAGATAAAATATCAAAGTACCTTCGTCCACAGGACTTTCCTCTCCCGTCAAACCAACAAAACTTGCTGTGTCTTTCGTCACTTTAATTATATGTTGACTTTCCTGGTCAGCAGGGGTAGCTGATGGTCCTCCACCAGTTTGGCGGGCGTGTTTTTAACCTCGGCATATGTCTTTTTGCATTGGATTGCATATTTTGCCATTTTACTTTTACTTCTGCCACAGACCGACAATGTAACCCCAGTGAATTTATCTGTAACGTGATACTTCTCCAAACCTCATTTTTACTTTATTTGTTAAACTGTTAGAAATTTTGCTCCGTATAGTAAATAATTTTTTCCACCAACTGTCTTAGCAATGAAATCTCGGACGAATCCCAGTTTGAACTTCTCTTGTTCTTTTCAGCGTCCATTTTGTGATGACGTCGTGAAAATAATCCGTGAAATCGTGACGACGTCGTGAAAATGAAGAAAATCACGAAAATTCACGCGCTTCATAACGTTGCAATGAATTTTGGGATTAATGGGGACTTAATTGACTATTAAAACCATAATAGTCACTTAATAGTCTATAAGTTAATAGAAGCCTGAATAGTGATTCGTGCAATACTATTAACTCACTCTATTAACTAATTAAGAATAATTCTATCATGCCATGCTTATGCTCATTTTAACATGGGTAGGCATTATATTTGTTAATATCTTAATACCGAGCGTTAGCGAGGTATTAAATGTTTACAAATATAATGCCTACCCATGTTAAATGAGCATAGATCATGGCATGATAGAATTATTTCGATTCTAATAGGAATATTTTGAACTTTTGTACTTCGAAGCGGACATATAGTAGACGCTCGAAATGTCGCCATTTTGAATTGATGAACCAAAAACGTTATAGAAAATCAACAGTTTATCAATTTAAAAGAACAGAAACATTTAAACTTACTTTTAGAATGTTTTTATTTAATTTCCTAGCGAGAAACACCAACAAAATGTCCATTTTGATCTCTGGCGTTGTTCAAAATTCATCTGACGTTGCAATTTCAATTGTGACGTCAATCACGCGCAGCCCATGTTCTATTGAATTAGAACATGGCTTTGTACCCAAAGCTAAAGAAGAACGTCATATTAGAATAGTCAATTAGATATTTAATAGTCTATTAGGAGTTAATAGTCTATTAAAAGTACACTTAAATTTAATTGTCTATTACTTGCGTTGCACAAACGTTAATTAACGTTAATAGTCTATTAACACACTACATTGTATTTAATTTAATTGAACGAAGGAGCGCTATTAAATTCTTAATAGTACATTTAAAATGGATATGCCATGCAAGTGCTTGGCTTGCTTGTAACTCAAAATCAGTCGCAAAGAGAGGCTACTCCCCGTCGATGATTTAATGTGACGTAATACCCGGATCGAACCTTTCTGGTTAAAGGAGTATGGCCACGAAGTGCCGATATTGGCCCTTTGAGGTGACAAAAATAAAATATCTTTATAGCTAAAACATATCTACGTATATCGTTATTTGTTATAATAATATGAAATCATATTTTGTGACGTCATTAATGTGACGTAATACCCGGAATCAAACCGGAACGCTCAAAATGTCCAAATTCTTAAAGAATTTTACACTTCCTGGTTAAATTTCGCATTGGCCACAGGCCTCGACCAAAGTAATGAGGCCCTCATGGGGTGTCCAAGTAATCACATAATCACAATTTTTTGCCAAAATAATCACATAATCATTAATTTTTTTTAAACAAGATAATCAAATAATCAAAAATGCAGTCCTAGATTATCAAATAATCAAATAATCATAAAATATTTGGTCTGGTAATCAAATAATCACTATAAAACGGTTGTCATCACAAAATCAAAACCCCATGTGGAGGCTCAGTAATTTTACTCTTATTTTGATTGTTTGACACTTTGACTCAGTTTACAACAATATTTAGCGTGGTCGAGGCCTGTTGCCACATCGAAAATTTAACTTTTGCTAACAAGCAAATGAGCCTCCTCATGGGTTTTTTTTTTTTTTTTTATTATTGAGGGGCCTCGCAAATCCTGATTTAACGCCGCCATTTCCGAGGTACGATAGATTCTTTGACGAAATAACTGTACCAAGAACTTGTACAATTGCTATAAATAGAATAAATTCTATAATTTATTATTTTCTTATTTAAAACCAATAAAAAAGAAGAAAATGGAATAACAAGTCTTTGTTTTTAGTGAAGCTTCGTTAACCGCCGATCCGGCGAGGTTTTTTAACACAGATAGATACGTCCTCATAACTGTTTTCATTAGAAAACAAGACAAATTGGTGGAAATAAAAATTATGAATTTGCAAATTATTTTAAAGTTCATTTCCACGTTATTTTGTAATAATTAGCCCGGTCTGTGCCATGCAAACAAAAATATGACAGTTTTAAATTAGAGCCGTAGTTTTTTTCCGTAAAATTCTTCATCAAGCAGATCGATATGGGTGTCAACATAAAAATTTAATACAAATTTCCTTTTTAAAGACGAAATCGTTGAAATGTAACCTCCGCGGAATGTAATCTCATGTTGACACTTTGATGACGTGCTTTCTTTCACGTCCGCATTTTCTATCATGTATGGCATGCCAAGTTAACATTTTAAATAATTACTACGGATGGTGTAAATAAATTACAGAACTATGAACAATAACATACATAGAAAATCGTAGGACATAAGAAGAAACCACGTGAGAATTTTGATATCATATTGCACAGTGGTTAAATAAGCTTTTCAATATTTGTATAATTAAAATAAAAATTACGACGCCATGATAGGGCATGGTGTATACTATCCGTGACATTCAACCAGAACATATATTTGTTTTCAATGAAAACTGAAATAAAGATGAAACAAAACTATCCAACACAATCATATAGCATGGGTAACTTCAAATAAATATCTGATATTCACGCGGGATAGCGTGCATAATTGGTCAGAATGCATACAAGGAGCAATTGTTTATTTGGTCCCTTTTTGGTGGTCTCTTTTAAATTTGAGTGAGACTATGTTACAAGCGACAAACAAAAATGGCTGCTTACTATGAATAAATTATCTATGAGATATCTTTATATTTCTGATTTTTTCGTTTCTTGTGGTGGCCCGAGGTTCGTGTTCAATCTGTAGTTACCTGTTTTATATTTTTTATTGCTGTTTTTTTTTGTCGCCTCTATATGTTCATGGTGTTGTATGATTTTATTGGTCTTATGATTCTTTATTCTCTAAATTGATCTCCGTCATAAATATGCATGAAATATTTACCACTGGACATTCGTCAAACAACTATAAATCATATCTCTTCTAAAGTTACAGTACAATAATGAATTTAAACATAATTAAATAAATGATTATGGATTTTAAAATCTTTTGAGAAGATATTTACGCGTCTATTATTTCACTCACACCATTTTACTACATGAGTTGTTTGTCTTATGATGATGGATGACTGTTTAACGTCCAGCGGCAAGTTAGAATGCATATTCCGGACGAGAACATGTTAATTTGCGCACATTGCCTCTAGACTCTGGTATCTAGGGTATACAAGACATAATCTGGACATCACATATGGAGTCCAGAACTGAGGAGCTTCTCTTGAAGATGCAGCATTTATCCCACATGCCATGGATGAAAGTGACAGTGAGCAGAGTGTAGTTGAAGAATAGAATATCAATTTTATCATCGTTAAGTAGCTGTCATATTGATGTTTATCTCAGTATTCCTCTTGCTCATCTTTTTGAAACCTATTTGTTTATATCGTACTTTTTGCAAACTCTTAAAACATTTTTACAGGTTAATATAACATATCCATGAGAAATAGTTCACATTTCATTTCACTTTAAAGAAAACAAATATTTTGGAGAGTTGTCTCATTGGCAATCATACCACATCTCCTTTTTATGTATAGACGAAAATAATTTATCATGTATATTAATTATAGTTATAGATAATACATTAATTACTTGAATTGAAGCAGCTTACATACACTTATATCGTTACAATCAACGCCAAATAAAATAAACAGCTGTGCCATGAGCGCATGATACGCCCGTCGCATTTTCAAAGAATAAAGTTCCAATAACTTCTCAATGTCATATCAGAAATTATGAAAAACTAAAGGGAGGTTATCTTAATAGATATAAACCAGTCACTAAAGTTTCATGAAAACTCTCTAAAGCACTTTAAAGATATTGTCTGAAAACTGGAAAATCACCTCTTTTTTATGAATAAAATCCCATAACTTGGAAACATAAATTCTAAAATTTATAAAAATCGAAAGGGAGCTTACGTCAATAAATATAAAGAATTCAACAAAGTTTCATGAAAACTGCTGAAAGCATTTTTTGAGTTATTGTCCGAAAACTGGAAAATCCCCCTTTTTTTAATGAATAAAACCCCATAACTCAGAAACGAAAAATTTAAAATTTTTAAAAATTGAAAGAGAGCTCATGTCAATAGATATAAACAATTCACCAAAGTTTCTTGCAAATTGGTGAAAGTGTTTTTGAGTCAATTTCCGAAAACTGGAAAATCCCCCTTTTTTAATGAATAAAACCCCATAACTCGGAAACGTAAAATCTAAAATTCATAAAAAACGAAAGGGAGCTCACGTCAATAGATATAAACACTTCACCAAAGTTTCATGCAAATTGGTTAAAGCGTTTTTGAGTTGTTGTCCGACATGTTGACGACGGACGGACGGACGGACAACGGTATACCATAATACGTCCCGTAAACGGGCGTATAAAAACTGATATTCATGGATTTCTATTAGTTTTTAAATGAATCTGGTTGAAAGTTGTCTTCTTTGCAATAATATCACATCTTCTTTTTTTTCATACGGATTGAGACATGAATCTGTTTAATTTGACCAAATGATAGTAAAACTAATAACAAAGTACACTCGAACTTTTTTCGAGATAAGAATGATAGTTGTATGTGGAATACTGGAACACTTTAACCACGATCAAGACTAGTTAAGATTACAAGAAAAAAGCTAATTAAGAAAAAAATTGACAATTGTGAAAACCTAAAAAAAGAATTTCAGTTTAAAACTTAAAGGGGCATTAGCTGTCAAATTCATGTTCACCAATTTGACTCAAATTCTCATATTTGACTTATAACATACCAAAACGTATATCCAAATTAAAAAGAGTATAAAATAAACAATTTACGATGCATAGACTCGATAGTATGTATCAGCATTTCGTATGTATTTTAGTCTTCTGAAGACTGCCGACGGTCATCTTACCCGATATAAACATAAACACTGATATAAATAGATAGCAAACTCGTGCAATTGGATTTTTTTTAGGTCTGTTTGATTTGATGTTATAGGTTAAATCAATATGTTAATAACCGTTTTTACCTTTATAAGAATGAGTTTTTGTAGATCGAATCAGTCAACCAAATGGTTAACTCTTGTTTCACTTCCAATGTTGACATTTTTTTTCTTTTAATACCTGAACACCTGCCTAGTTCATGCGTAACACATCTCTAGCTAAGGGGTTCAATTGAACTTCACATGAATACGGATTTAATGAGGTCGAATTATCCACTTGCAAGTGAATAATTCATCAGCGATGTTTCTTTGCTTATTTTGACAAAACTGAACCAAACTGGCTGCTAAAAGCGAATTATTATTTCACTATTTCACTTTCATTAATGATTGAACAAAACAAAGCAAAAATTTCTATATCTCGTAGCTAATGCTCCTTTGACGAGAACACGAATCATAAAATAATAAAAGTATTTGTTCTTTTAAAACGTAATTGATAGAAACATGCAAAAGTCGGATAGATTTAATTGAATATAGCTAAATCGCTAAATGCTATAGTCCACAATGGACAACTGAGAATGAGTATCTGTCAAATTTTTGAGTTTTTTAAACTAGGCAGTGGCTATTTTGCCGGCAAAAAAGAAAATATGCTATTTTGTCGTCTTTGATTAAAATATCTTAATTAAAACAAGCAAAATAGCATATTTCGATAGCAATGACTATTTTGCCGGCGCCGGCGATATAGTGAATTTGTTATTTTGCCGGTTCTTTGTAAAGAGTGAATTTTAATATTTACTTGTGAAAAATACTACGAAAATGTGCATTGTCAACATAAAAGAATCAAATTATTATTCGACATATAGTTGAATAAGATAAATGTCACAATATTTGAGATAACATATAATCGTTTAAAAACATTTATGAGTCCAAGTGAAAATAAGAATTTGTAAAAAGGAATAAAAATAAAAACTATTGAGCATCCATTTGTAGCAATCATATCAAAACATGTAGTTGAAATTACTTCTAAAATCAGTCTAATGCTACATGTATGCATAAGAATAAAATCTCAGATTTTTAAACTATGCTGTAAAGAAAATGAAAGACAAAAATCTCAAAGCATATCGATTTGATAAAAACGTTATACAGCCTAAAAAAATCAATCACATAGCTTCAAAATCAAAAATGTTTAAATTAAATTTAGTTTTGAAATAACAGTCAGTTTTGAATTGAATATCTGTAAACAAAATCTTTTTTACTGGCATGCTGGCTTCCGCTTACCGAGAGTTAGCAAAATAGCATATTTTCAATTTTGGCGGCGCCGGCAAAATAGCCACTGCCTTTAAACTATTACTTTGTCTAGTAAAAAAGTTCTGGGAAAATATAAAAAGGATTCATTGAACCATTTGAAAGAATTATATTTCAATTTTTACAGATGACTACATATTTCATGCGCTTTAGGTACAATTAGAGATAGCAGTACTATGTAATGTGGTCAGTGACGTATGAATGGCAGTATTATATGAAACTATTGTTCATTCAAGTGTTTAATTCTGAATGTTGCTTTGAGAGTATAATTCTGAATGTTGCTTTGAGAGTAAGCATGTAATCCTCCGGAATGAGAATGATGTTTATGAGTGCACGTGTGGTTCTGGTGTCTGATGACTTTTGTACAATTATAATGTGTTCTATGATTATTGAAGTACATGTAATGCTATGTACTGTCTATACACAATGTTTATCTTTATCTGTGTTTTCATCTTTTACTTCTTTACTAGAAAATAAACTTTTCTGTGTTTAAGTGAATCACGGTTTTCTTTCCATATACAAATAAGATGATGTGGTGTGATCAACTATCCTCATACTTTTTTACGACTGTACTTCGCTCGCCAAGATATTTTACAGCTTTCAATCTAAATTCCTTTTGCCCAATAGAAGGCATTCATTGCTTATTTTTAAATCCTTTATGACGTTTAATTTAATCAATGCTATAGAATTATGTGTGTTTACATAGTCTCTACAATTTTTATTTCGTGAATATCAATACAGAAAACGAGTATTCGCGGGCCACTTATACAAAATTTAATTAAAGCGCTTATGTGCAGCTTAAACCTTAATATAAGTAAGTTTCTGTTAATAGAGTTAAAAAAAAAAAACAAGATATATATATGGACGAGATTCAAGAAATATTTTGTAAAAAATTCTTGTGGTAAAACGATAATAAAGTTATTAGAACATTAATGAAAACAATTTTAACGTTACGCGGAAATGGCTAAAATACCATTGTACCTTGGTCTTTTCTGACGCCCTGGAAAATTATACAAACACAGTTACAAGTCTTATGGTGATCGTTTTATGTTCGTCAATTTCTGAGACGGGCCGTTTTAACCCTTCGTGGCCGCATTGGCCACAGGCCTCGACCAAAGTAATTTTACCTTATTTTAATTGTTTGACACTTTGACGTCGTTTGCAACAATATTTACCGTGGTCGAGGCTTGTGGCCACATCGAAAAATTAACGTCTGCTAATATTAAATTAATTCAGATTTCATTTCAACGTTTAAATATAACACATAAAAGGTCATTTTGTTGTAATTAGCCCGGTCTTTGCTATGAAAACAAAAATAGGGCAGTTATGTTTCAGCTGTTGCTTTTCTCCGTAAAATTCTACATCCAGCAGATCGATATAGGTGTCAACATTAAAATTTAATACACATTTCCCTTCAGATACACGTATTTGGTTTTATAAATGAGGAAATCGTCGAAATGTAACGTCCGTGGAATGTAATCTCTGTTAGCGTTGACACTTTAGTGAAGAGTGCTTTCTTTCACGTTCACATTTCTATCAAATATGGCATGCCAAGTTAACATTTTAAATCATTACTTCGTATGGAGAAAATAGATTACAGAACTGTGAACAATTACATACATTGTAATTCGTAGGACATAAGAAGAAACCACGTGATACTTTTAATATATTACACAATGGTTTAATTTACAGAAGCTTTTCAATATAATTTTTTATTAAAATAAAAATATGACGTCCGCTGAGAGGGCATGGTGTATATGGTCCGTAACATTTATAACCAATACACAGAACATTTTTTTTTGCAAATAAAACTGTAATAAAGATGAAACAAAACTATCCGACACTTTGGTAGATCTTGTGTAACTTCAAATAAATATCTGATATTCACACGGGATAGGGTTCATAATAGTAAAACTGTATACAGGAGCAGTTGTTTATTTGGTCCCTTTTTGGTGGTGTCTTTTAAATTGAGTGAGATTATGCTACAACCGACCAACAAAAATGGTTGCCTACTATGAATAAAGTATATATGGGACATCTTTATATTTTTTATCTTTTCCGGGTTTTTGTGGTGGCCCGGGTACGGGGTTCGTGCTCAATCTGTAGTTACCTGTTTTTATATTTTGTTATGACTGTTTGTCTTTTTGTCGCCTCTTTTTGGTCATGATGTTGTATGGTTTTATTGGACTAATGATTCTTTATTTCTCCTCCCCCTCGTTTTTTTCAAGACTTTTCTATCCTTTTCAATGACAACACATGCCATTTCTTGTATCTTGTTTGAAAATTTTTATCTAAATTGCTCTCATGGGAGCTTTAACATTTACTGATTTTACCACGGGTTGGCCCTTTGTGCCAAACAATAGAATTTTATTCGGGTTCCCAAATCTTTTGACATATTTACTGCTGAAGAGACATGAGATTCAAAAAGAGCACACAGCCACCATTGGTACAAAAAAAAATATCGGTAACCGAGTACCGAAGCAACAAGCCGAAAGAATAGTCCAGAAAATCAAAGGTCCCAAACATGGCGATATAGAGATTTCACAAAATATTATATGAGATAACTTGAAGTTCGAATAAATAGTAAAACGGCTTGCCATAGAAACCTTTCTGCCATCCGGGCTCCTGCTGATGCCAATGTTATGTCATGTTATAATTTTATCGTAAGGCATTTTTACAGAATATAATGAAAGAAAACAAATTCAACTTCTTTGAAAAAATATCTTGCTCTACACCAACAAAAATTTGGCGAAAATTCTCTTTTTAAGAAACAAATACATCCGAAATCTGGACAAAGCTTCCATTTTCCAAGCGTAATTGAGCTTTTATTATCACATTGTAATTAATACCTTACGGACAAGAGTTGATGGGACTATAGTTTGGCACCCCGTCCATCAGTCTGCCCGTCGATGTTTCATTGTTATTTACACTATTTCGTAATATATACATATAACACTTTTCAACGTGTCATTTTCTCAAAACGTTTCCGCGATATCATGTCTAGACAAATGTTCAATCGACAATATTTGAAAATAATGTGTGACCTTTTGGGGTTTTGAGCATGTTAACAATTGAAGTACGGCCTTGTAAACTAAACACAATTGATTCTTCACCGAAAAATGAAGACACACTATGCCATGTATTGCATACATTAAAACTAGTATAATAATAACTGAGAAATTTATAACAAAAACTGCAGATTGCAGTATAATTCTAAACAATACCATATATTTTCTGCTGTTTTTTTAGAACGAAAAGCAGAAACGAATGCACTCGTGTGGGCGTCATTCAAAAACAGACACGTTCAAGCGTCTGGAATTGGACATGTTTTGGTGTCAATTGAAAGTAGACCCGTTGAAAAATGATGAAAATCGCGGAAATCGTGAAAGATGATGAAAATCGCAAAAATCGTGATGACGTCGTGAAAAATTATGAAAATCGAGAAAATCGTGATGACGTCGTGAAAAATGATGAAAATCGCAAAAATGCACGCGCTTCATAATGAATTTTGGGATTAAATGGGGCTTAATTGACTATTAAAACGTTAATAGTCACTTAATAGTCTATTAGTTAATGGAAGCCTTAAAAGTGATTCGTGCAACGCTATTAACTCACTCTATTAACTAATAGTCAATTAGATATTTAATAGTCTATTAGAAGTTAATAGTCTATTAACTTAATAGACGTTTGTGCAACCCAGTCCTGAATTTGGAAAAGTGATCAGAGAAAAGCGCAAGCACTTGTTTCATTTAAAGATCAACACCCATAAGGAAATTGTCAGACCATGTATAACCATATATTGGAATAATTTAAGATCTATGCATGAAAAGAAAGTGAAATGAATGTTTTAAGATAAAAGTGTGAGGACATATATAACAATACTATAACAGTGCTAAATATGAAATAGTCCATATCATGTCAAATAAGTATCCTTTTATTTGACTTTGTAAATTATTACTTTTACTGTTTAGTATGATTTTGGTAATATTCGTTTGACGTTGCTTGGTACTTATACATCCCGTCATTGTGTTATTATGCTATGGTAAATATTCATATTCTTGTCTTTCGTTTTGCTTATACGCTTTGTCGATATGCCTTTTGTTTTCTTTGTTGACATATTTGTTTTGTTTTATAGTGATTAAGATAATAACACAATGTTGACTGCTCTACCCCTATTTTTGACATTTTGCCTATTATGTCTGGTTGTTTTGTTCACACATCGTTGTAAATATAATGGAGTTTTATGCGACTGTCATACAAGTGAGAGGTTTAGCTAGCTAAAACTAGGTTTAATCCACCATTTTCTACATTAGAAAATGCCTGTACCAAGTCAGGAATATGTATTTCCAAGTTCTAAAGTTCTACAATAATTGTTGAAAATTTGATAATTTGCTCTAACTCTAGTTCTTAATTAGTGTCTTATATCGATACTCATTGACAATAGTAGAGCAGAAACTACTTCTCTATAGAGCACCTGCGATCATTCCCGTTTTATATTCATTGACAATAGTGGAGCAGGAACAACTTATCCTTCCTGAGCACCTGCGATCATTCCCGTTTTATATTCATTGACAATAGTGGAGCAGGAACTACTTACCCTTCCTGAACACCTGCGATCATTCCCGTTTTATACTCATTGACAATAGTGGAGCAGGAACAACTTACTCTTCCTGACCACCTGTGATCATTCCCGTTTTATATTCATTGAGAATAGTGGAGCAAGAACTACTTTCCTTCCTGAGCACCTGCGATCATTCCGGTTTTTATCGCAGTGATATTAAGGCACTTTAAAAAGAAAATGCGCAAAATTGCATGTTATATTGAAGTGCATATAATAAGAAAATGGCCAAAAAATCAGGAAAACAGAGATCGTAAAATGAAACATAAAGACCTATATTTAATATTGCATGGGTGTTTCATATCGAAAGTGAAAGTAGTCACGTGACCCGAGTCGCCACTGAAGGTCGTACATTACATTTTCAACTCAAAAGTCCAGCGTGTTAAACCCACCCGGCACACAACGTCATTTCAACGTTGAAATGTGGTTGATATTTTGTCATAACGTTGCTTCAACGTTGTAACAGCAACGTCGAAGTTATGTTGCAGAAAGTATGTTGTTTCAACGTTGAATTTTAGTTGAATTTTTAATGTTGAAGTTAGGTTGAAATAAATATGTTGTTTTAACGTTTAATGTTGGTTGATATGTCGACGAGGGAAGTTCGTCGAGAAAAAAGATGTAAAAAAATATTCACCATCAGTTTTAAAGAGGAATCATCATAGTTGTACATCGTTTGTTGTTGCATCAACAAAAGTTCACAAATAAGGATTTTGCTATGTAAATTGTTATCAATGTTGCCTTTTAATTTTTTTGTACAATATCTAATAAAATCAGGAATTTTCCAAAGAAATATAATTAAAGCTCAAACCGACGTCTAACCGGGTCGTTTATTATCATCATAAAAGTATACAAAATATAAATAATCATTCGTCGAAATATGCTACTAACTATAATTTCTTATTATCCGGAAATATTTTAATCACAGATAAGACACAACATGTGAAAGTGCGGCATATACACAACAGATACACGAGGATTGGCACTCCCAATAATCTAGTGATAATATTATCACGTGATATGATGTTGATTAATGTATGACCGCACGTGTGTGACCGCCTTTTCAAACGCGGCAGCGATCATGAAGTGTGTAATACAAGCAGAGTAGATTGTACAATTTTCCTGGACAATTTTAGGACCGTTTTCAGGAAAGAATAATTCATAGAAAATGTAAGTGATTTCTTAATTATTATCCGTTGCTGTATTGATTGTCTTTCAATGCTTGTGTGATGTTAACAATGGGAGATTATAAATGCACAAACGCGTTATATTCTGAAAATCTCGTCGTATTGAATGTTGTAGAGATATCATTTCTGACTTCAGTGTATCCATTGTCTTTTTGTTGTACGTTCCAAATTTATGACTGCACTTCTATATAAATATGTACTATAATCTGAAACAGCATACTCAGCCTACATGAATCTACATACAGTTTATTTTAGTTCTTTACTGCTGATTTGTTAAAGACAAGGAACTTTTGCCAAGTAAGATTATCATATCTCCCCTTTTTATCTAAAATTTTAATCCGTCATCCATTATCACATTTATTTAATTATTGTCAACTATGCTCTGAAATTGTTAATGATTTCTTTTCATTCTTCAATCGAATTTTACAATTTTTGCACAGATATTAGGGACAGAACAGTAACTTAAAGAGTTATAGGGAAAAGGATTTATGATAGAGGCAAGGATTTGTATAGTAATACTATACAAATCCTTGATAGAGGTAGTAGCTGTCAAGGTATGTATTTATTTTAATTCTTAACATTTTTTATAATACTGTATGCACTTTGTGATTTGTATTGATTTATAAGCTCTATATGGGCCCTTTAATTAGGAATACTAGTAAAGACATTTGATTTGATGTGATTTGTATTTATATATTTTAATGCATATCAAATTTAAAACATAACCTCTGCAATCATTAAGACAGGTGTCATTGTAACAATAGATCCTGGTGCCGGAAATGGTTGGCATTGTTACAATAGATCCTGGTATTCGAGATGGGTGGCGTTGTTACAATAGATCCTGGTGCTGGAAATAGGTGGCATTTTAACAATAGATTCTGGTGCTCGAGATAGGTGGCACTTTAACAATAAATTCTGGTGCTCGAAATAGTCGGCATTTGTACAAAAGATCCTGGTGCTCGAGATATGTGGCATTTTAACAATAGATCCTGGTGCTCGATATGGGTGGCATTATTACAATAGATCCTGGTGCTCGATATGGGTGGCATTGTTACAATAGATCCTGGTGCTCGAGATAGGTAGCATTTGTACAATAGATCCTGGTGCTCGAGATGGGTGGCATTGTTACAATAGATCCTGGAGCTCGAGATGGGTGGCATTGTTACAATAGATCCTGGTGCTCGAGATGGGTGGCATTGTTACAATAGATCCTGGTGCTCAAAATAGGTGGCATTTGTACAATAGATCCTGGTGCTCGAGATATGTGGCATTTTAACAATAGATCCTGGTGCTTCAGATGAGTGGCATTAATACAATAGATCCTGGTGCTCGAGATTGGTGGCATTGTTACAATAGATCCTGGTGCTCCAGTTTGATGGCATTGTTACAATAGATCCTGGTGCTCGAGATAGGTGGCATTTTAACAATGGATCCTGGTGCTCGAGATAGGTGGCATTTTAACAATAGATCCTGGTGCTCGAGATGGTTGTCATTATTAAATAGATCCTGGTGCTCGAGATGGGTGGCATTGTTACAATAGATCCTGGTGCACGAGATGGGTGACATTGTTACAATAGATCCTTGTGCTCGAGATGGGTGGCATTGTAACAATAGATCCTGGTGCTCGAAATAGGTGGCATTTGAACAATAGATTGTGGTGCTCGAGATAGGTGGCATTGCTACATTGTACATGTACAGGAGCGAAAATGGTAAAAAAGATCGGCTATTATATAAACCAGTAAATTATGAAAAAAACTGGCCGTTATAACATTTTATTTCCTGCCTTTGACGTTCTACGTAATTGTTAACTCATGTTTACAAAATATTATTTGTGTGTTTATTTTTCAGGAAGAGTAATGGATGCCTACACAAAAATAACAGAAGCTGAATTAAAGAAGGATTGTGCACCAGAAATGGTTGGAGGAGTTTAGAGACTACAATTCTTGTTCACGAAAATATTAAAATGAATTAAGAGATTGTTTGTATTCATTTACCAGATCACCTTTTGGCTATATGAGCTTTTGTCATAACTTGACATCTGTTGTACTGTATTTTTTTCTTCAAATCTTGCTGTTGTCCTCTGTAGTGTCATTTGGCTTCAATATCTTTTGTTGTTACTAACTAATATAGATATAAGAAGATGTGGTATGATTGCCAATGAGACAAATATCCACCAGAGTCCAATTGACGTGGAGGTCACTTAACGGACTTCAACAATAAGCAAACACCACACCGTATACTAGTAATCCGCGATAGAAGACCCGGACATAATAATCCAACAATTCAAACGAGAAAAACAACCGCCTTATTTTGTAACGACAAACACATATGACAGATGAACCAACAACAAGCAACGAAATGCTTATTTCAACATGAAACAATGTTGTTGCAATATTAGGGTGACTTTCAACCTATATTCAATCAAAAATCAACGTTGATGCAATGTTGAAAATATAACGTTGTTTCAACGATAGATATTCAACGTTGTGTCAACTTTCAAAACCAACTGTTAATTCAACGTCTTTTCAACGTTACAAATCAACGTTGATTCAACGTTGAAATGCCGGCTGGGAAGGAATCTTTGAATGTGAAACAAAGTATCAATACATTCGTTTGAATGTATATTTTCTAAAAACTGCTATCCAAAGATTGAACTATATTGTCTTACGGTAAAATTAATGTAAATCCGATGAAAATGTGATTTTTAACGAAATCCCATTTAATACTATGATATCTCAATGATATTAACACATACCAGTGTTTGGATAGCAGTTTTCTTTTAAAAGAGAAATCGGTCGTTTTAAATCATGTCCAATCAAGTAAACCCATCTTCAGTAACACACTGGACTTTTAATTTTTAATCGTGTACCGTTTAATATTGTTTTACGTTCATTATCAACAAACGCTTTGATGACGTGATCGGCTGTACTCAATAGCGGACAAAACTCGGAAAAGTATAAATGCCGCGTATTTTAATATACGGACTTCAAGTAATGTTTTATTTGTATTAACTAATATTGGAGATATATTTGTTCATGTATTCATTAAATATATATATTTGCAACTTTTATCCTTGTAAGAATAAACAAATAATTTGTTAAAAGACCTTAAAACAACAGTATTTCCCCAGATTTGCTTTTAGATGTGCATTTTTTATAATATAGTTTGTGTTAAATTAAGGTTTACACAAGATATAAATTTGTGAGAAAAATGTAAAAGATTCATGAATCCCTCCTTTGAGTCGCGCCTGTGATTTTGCCATCCGTGGGGTGGGGGTATGGTCATCAGTGTAAAGTGTAATGTTGACTGCTAAAATTTATAGCCCATCCAAGATTCTCATAGATTATTATCAAAATACAAAATTAAGATATCGAAACGGTCTCTACAAATGCTAATTCTTGAACTTGAAGAAGCTATAAATGTCCAAGAATCACAACATTTCATGAAGCAAACCCCTCCTCTTCCCACCATGTATTAAAATGTAAACTGAAAAAAGAAAGTCCATTCATCAGTAAAATTGGGTATTAAAAATAAAAAAAAATTCTGCTAGTTTTTATCTCATATATATATATATAAATAAAGAGCTAATCTGCCCAATAAAAGAATAATCTATGAAGGTAACCAGGAGACTTATCTTATAAATGTTAACTGTAAAAAATAATTCTTCATTCGTGAAATATAAAAAGAAATCAAAATTTGGCTGTGGCACTGTCCCAAGTTTCGTAAAAACTCGGTTTTAATTGTGCAACACCTACCTGATTACAGTCATAATTCTTATTTGTATGGATATTTGCCTGGATTACAGTTGACCTGCATTCATATTATAGTCTGCATTTTTTCGACAACAAAATTTTCAGCAGACACCACTCTCAAAGTCAGTGTGAAATATGTACTTTGGTAAATGTTTGAAGTGGCAGAAATTGGTAATGGAAAAGAGAATAAAGGGAAGAATCACCCAACTGAGCTAGGCTCTCAGAATATACAAATTGTTTGCTGTACTATAAACACTTCCACAACTGGTTTAGTTGGTTTTTTAATTATATTTTCTACACCACTGATCCAGCAAAATTTACACTGCTCAAAAATTTCAATAACACACTGAAATCATGTGGTCAATATTCAAGCGAGATTTATGAAATTGTTCTATGCTGTGTTCCACTTCTCTTTCAGGTAAGAGTTTGAGCACTCACAAATATGTTTAACCCCACCACATTCTTCATATGCCTGTTCCAAGTCACAAGCCTTTAGTGCAGTTGTTGTCGTTGGTTAATGTCCGTCTAATGGAATTATATCACATTTACCAGAATGGGGCCTTTAATAGCCGATACTACAGTATGGGTTTTCTCATTTTTGAGGGCTTTACAGTGGCTAAGTATATTTGCTTACACGTACATCTACTTTATTTAAACTCTAGTGGGTAGTTGTGTCAATGGCAATGATAAGACATCTCATTCTTTGCAGTGTATGGAGGACAAAACATAATCTGTTTTGTTACTCAGCTCAAACAGGATAGAAATGAGGCAGACGAGAATTCAAATTATACCTGTGTTTATGTCTTGTACAAATATCTTTTTATCTATTTTGAGACCATGTATATATATTTATATTTAATCTACAATGTATATTTAGCAATTATGTACCTTGATCAACTTAACAATCACACCATTGTCCTTATAATAGATTTTTAGAGATTCTTTCAGTGGCAATCATATCACCTTATGATTTTCATGCCCAACCAATATCAATAAAAAGTACAAAGTGGATATACTATAAGCAGGAATTATTGGTATGGGATTTGCTCATTGTTGAAGGCCATACAGTACCCTGCAAATGTTTTTAAATTTCTGTGTCCTTTTGTCTCTTGTGGAGAGTTGTCTCATTTGCAATGATACCATATTTTCTTATTTTTATAAGGAATGCAGATAATAATATGTGACATGTCTAGTCATCATATTTTTCATACAAGGAAGGGGGTTAGTAATTGATGATATGTAATTTGTTTCTTGTATTTACATTTTTGATACAACATATACATGAAATACCATTTTACTCCATAAAGAAAAGAAAATCCATAGATTTCTATTTCAAAGACCTCCACTCTTGGTATTAAATTTTCTAAAGAAAACAAACAAACAAACAAACACTGTTTTTCTGAATCATTGATCATGTTGATCATAAACAAATATAAATACATTTTTTAAAAATGAAGTAAATATCATTATAACAGATAAATAGGGTCACAATAACTTATGCTATAAACTAACTATTCATTGAGTAATAAACAACTAAGAATGTCCAGTGTCATCTTAAAATTGAATTGTAGCTAATACGTCTCCTGGTTTAATATATTATCGGAAAGCTTTAAAGTGTTGCTTCAGTTTGAAACATTTCCAAAAAATTTACATCTGTACTACAAGTATATAGTTGTATTAGTTCTTGATCCTTTTCATTAATTCTGTCTTGAATGTTACAAAGATATTTTTCTTCTTTAGAAATGTGTCTAATTCTATCTGACCAGTGACTAAGAAGTGTAACAATATGAAATTTAGGTTACACATCAAAATTGTAAATAGTAACTGGAAATGTACACTTAGGTATTGAGTAAATCTGAAATAGAAAAAATACAAAAATTACTAATCACATAAACTAAACAGAACATTATCCCACAAGCAATAAACAGAATGCAAGTACAGCAGTTTTAACATAAAAGTAAAAATCTAGGCAATAGACCAATAATGTGTCAATAGAGCATCAAAATATAACCCCAAACTGTGCATGTTATGCCCCATTCAAAGAAGAGTATGAGGAAAGTGATTGCTCTTCCAATGTTAGTCCACCCACATAGTGTTAATGGTTTTTCATTGAGCAAGTCCTCATTTTAAGGCTAGAACTTTTTACATTATAAACATGATAAAAGGCATAAGTAAATATATTACTGTTGTGCATTTTATCAGGATTCATTGTCTTTCTTTATATTTTCCTCAAATCACAGGAATTTGAACTTTGTCATTTGTTTAAATTTGGTGAAATTATTCATGCTAGGTACCTGTATATGGTTTTTCAAGCACACACTTGCAGTTTTTAAATTAGAACTTTACTACTTTGCAGGATGTTTGTTCTTTAACAATACATGCAGATCAATAGTTTGTATATAATAAGGATTTTGATGTTCCTTTAATTTTCCACAAAATTAGAACTAGTAATTTTCCTAATGCAGTAATGAAAAGTCCTGTATATTCATTTGTCCTAGCTATAGCTAGTAAACAAAACAAAAAATAACATACAGAGGCACATTTTTTAAGATGAAAGTATCAGAACTATAGAACACCAGAATCAAAATTGTAAATAAGAAAAACATTCTTCATAAATTGTTAATGTGCAAAACATAAAATATTGCTTATTATGTCAAATTATAAAGTCCCACAACTCTTGAACGAAATTAGTGGAAATTAATGCAAAGCCTAATTCTTTATAATTTGGTAAAATTAAAAGTTAACAAGATTTACTGACTATGATTGTTTTTCATTTTCTGTCAGTTGACGGACATATTAAAAAGAGAAGGGTGTCAGATAAAACACTCATGCACTGTACTGTAGTGGTAAAACAGGCTATGTCATTCGACCTGAAAAGTTCTCAATTCGACCCTGAAAAGGCAAAATGTTTTAAAGTCTTCTTTTTTGATGTCTCTATTTAACAACAAATAAGTACAACATCAAACTTTTGTTACAACCACTTACCCATGAACAGTTACTGAGTCCAGATTATGGAAATGAATGCACTAGCCCATCTGACTCCTTAGGTACATTTTTGCAAGAACGCTCAATCATCAGGTTTTCAGATGAATTGAAGAGGAATCCAAATCTTCATTCAATCATATCTGTTTTCTAAAATAAAAGATGTTATAGATAATTGCAAATAACTGTAAAAATATTATCTTAAACCAGATTTAAGCATATCTACTAGTATTACAACAGCCTTTATGATACATTATCTATGTAAAATCAGAAATTATTGCATGCGTTTATTATTGGGACCATTGAAAACAGAACAAAAGTGCAAGATTAATTATTGCTCTTTCAGGAAAATATGCATACAGACTGTTTAAACATAACTGTTTCCAAGCAACAGAAGCAGGATACCAGAAGATTAAATATTCCTATACTACAGCTTTATCTCTTTAGATTATCTGTACATCTGTTTTTGTATAGTAAAATGTTCAATCTATAATACTAAAATAACGAGGTCCAATTTGTCAGCCGTCATGACGTAAAACGATGAATCAAAGAATTCAACTTTATATATAACTAATATAGTACAATGGTGTTGATTAAAAATTACACCACTCCAGGCCCATTTGTTTTCCACGTAAATAATATTGCCAATAATTAAGAAGTTCCGGGTAGAGTCCGACACCGATACTAATAGTATATGTAACATATAGCTTCCGGTTGCATCACAAAATAACATGTAAGTTGAACGTTCTGCAAAAACTTTATCACATGACAATACGAATACTAAAAATCCAGGCTTAAAATAAGGTGTAGTTATTTTATTTCAGTCACGGACACGCGATGTCGCGGGTGTGTTCTAGTAATATTTAATTATGGGCTCCTGAATTTAAACCAAATCTTTTGATGTGAGCTGATGATTTTTTGTATCACAAACATGCCTTTTCCATAACCATGATAACTTGTAATTATATTTGAACTTGCTTTCAGCACTGTTCAATAACTGCAAGTACTTTGTGCCTTTTGTTTGTGCTACGTGTTGATCCTACGATTAAGTCCAGCCTTTTCACCAACTTTGACCATTGCTTACAGTTTGTCCCTGTGTTGTAACGATACACTACTGTTCAAGGTTAGGGGAAAAAAGGGGCTTTATAGCTTAATATGGTATGGGTTTTGCTTATTGTTGAAGACAGCAAAGCAACATATATATATAGATGCATACATCTACATCATTTGGTGGATAGTAGTCTCATTTGAAGTCATGCCACATCTTCTTATCTTAATATTACATGTATTAATAGATTTTCTTATGTAACTATTTGTTATATGAATCTTATGCTCCATATTTGCATTATGCCATATAAGTACAGCCTGATTTATGTACATGTACAATAACAATAAATGAAAAAAAATATGATATACAAAAACAAATGATAAACAGTTTTAATAAGGAGCAAAAAGTAAAATGCATCAATTTACCTGTTCAAATAAAAAAGCTTTCCTAATTCCAACCATTTTAAAGCTTTTAATACTTCATCCATCAAAGTGGGACTGGCACTCTGTATCTTGTATTTGACAGGTCAACTAAAAATAACAGAAAGTAATTATTTAATACATAAACAGATCCTTTCTTTTTACAGACGTACATGCACATGATGTATAAGGACTGCAGGCTTTATTTTGAACATTTCTTATTGATCTGTTTCAAATACTAACTTGTCCATTAAGAATTGACAGAATCTGATTGCATGGCTGTCATGGTTTAATTTTAGACACTGACATCTGGACAAAGAGTTCTAGAAATCTTTTTTCCCTGGTGGTCCTTAAAGAAAATCTGCTGGTCCTCACTTTATTTCTATTGCAAAATACCAAACTTGCATCAGTCCTTTGAAAATTATTGGTAGTCAAAACCTGCGGACAACCACTTTTTGAGAACTCTGGTATTTTAATACTATTTGTAAGAATTAAACCCTACACCATGTACACCAATATATATTTAATTTAAAACCACAGCAACCATAAATAATTTCCTAAGGGAGCAACCATTTAACTTCCAGGGGAGGGGGTTATGGTTTTCGCTACCATTAGCATCAAATGAGCCTTAATTTTTTATCTCATATCTCATTTTGTTGCTACTTGGCATCAAATGGAGTAAAATGTTTATCTTTAACGTTATTTACACAAATATTTTATCGTCATTCGCCATTTGAGGTACCCCATTCTTACCCTCTTAAAGTCCTGTAACTCTGGAATGACACAGCCAAAACTTTTCAAAATAAAATCTTGATATTGTTGTGATCAAATTACATCAAATTTAATTTATCTTACAAAGTGTTGACAGACAGATGGACATCATGGACATTGGTACAGTTAATATGTCCCGTCTTCGACAAGCGTATAAAAAGTCAAGTGTTTGAAAATTTGGTAACAGGAACCATGTCTAGATAGATCATTTTGGAACAAAAATCACTCTACAATAAAAGAGTGGACATGAATGCCCCGCTCAAGCTTTGCAATTTCCAAGTGAAAAGGGCATAACTTTAGAACAGTAAATGAATCACAACCGAAAGTCTATCTGAGTGTTGTGGTTCTTAGCAATTGTGTATGAGTTTCATAAAATTTGCATGAGACATTCTAAAGTTATTGCGGAAACTAAAATTTGGCTGGACAGACAGCACTTAATGCCCTCGTTTCCTCGAGCAGGCCATAAAAAACACCAACAGATTCTGATTGTAGCAATTCATGTGTTCAATGTAATGTGTTTGTTTTAGAGAACAACTTTAACCTTTAATAAGATTATAAAAAACTCCCAAGCACCTATAACATTTATAAATAAACTGCTTCGCTGAGCGCAGCTGGATACGCCCGCAGAGGTCCAACCCTGAACAGTTGGGGCAAAATGGACACAATATTCAAGCTTGATACAGGTCTGAGTTTGGATTGTAATTAAATATTTGACATATTATAGGTTTCTGAATAAATGTAGTCAAAGAACTTGAAATAGGTTATACTGAATTGAATTTATATTCAATTAAAGATTTCTTGCTGTTGTGCAATACACTGTGCTGTTGCCCAATACTTAAGTAAATCTGTTGTCAGACTATAAACAAATCAAAAGTGAGCTTACATCAAAAGATATTAACAATTCACCAAATTTCCATGAGAATTGCTGAAAGCATTTTTGAGTTATTTTTCGAAAACTGGAAAATCCCCTTTTTAATGAATAAAACCCCATAACTCAGAAATGTTAAATCTAAAATTTATAAAATTTATCTAATAACTCATCTTGTTGCTACTTGGCATCAATTGGAGAAAAATGTTTATCTTTAACGTTATTTACACAAATATTTTATCGTCATTTGCCATTTGAGGTACCCCATTCTTACCCTCTTAAAGTCCTGTAACTCTGGAATGACACAGCCAAAACTTTTCAAAATAAAATCTTGATATTGTTGTGATCAAATTACATCAAATTTAATTTATCTTACAAAGTGTTGACAGACAGATGGACATCATGGACATTGGTACAGTTAATATGTCCCGTCTTCGACAAGCGTATAAAAAGTCAAGTGTTTGAAAATTTGGTAACAGGAACCATGTCTAGATAGATCATTTTGGAACAAAAATCACTCTACAATAAAAGAGTGGACATGAATGCCCCCGCTCAAGCTTTGCAATTTTCCAAGTTAAAAAGGGGCATAACTTTAGAACGGTAAATGAATCACAACCGAAAGTCTATCTGAGTGTTGTGGTTCTTAGCAATTGTGTATGAGTTTCATAAAATTTGCATGAGACATTCTAAAGTTATTGCGGAAACTAAAATTTGGCTGGACAGACAGCACTAAATGCCCTCGTTTCCTAGAGCAGGCCATAAAAAACACCCACAGATTCTGATTGTAGCAATTCATGTGTTCAATGTAATTTGTTTGTTTTAGGGAACAACTTTAACCTTTACTAAGATTATGAAAAACTCCCAAGCACCTATAACATTTATAAATAAACTGCTTCGCTGAGCGCAGCTGGATACGCCCGCAGAGGTCCAACCCTGAACAGTTGGGGCAAAAATGGACACAATATTCAAGCTTGATACAGGTCTGAATTTGGATTGTAATTAAATATTTGACATATTATAGGTTTCTGAATAAATGTAGTCAAAGAACTTGAAATTGGTTATATGAATTGAATTTATATTCAATTAAAGATTTCTTGCTGTTGTGCAATACACTGTGCTGTTGCCCAATAATTAAGTAAATCTGTTGTCAGATTATAAACAAATCAAAAGTTAGCTTACATCAATAGATATTAACAATTCACCAAATTTCCATGAGAATTGCTGAAAGCATTTTGAGTTATTGTTCGAAAACTGGAAAATCCCCGTTTTTAATGAATAAAACCCCATAACTCAGAAATGTTAAATCTAAAATTTATAAAATTCTAAAGGGAGCTTACATCAATAGATATAAACAATTCACCAAAGTTTCATGAGAACTGCTGAAAACATTTTGAGTTATTGTCCAGAAACTGGAAAATTCCCCTTTTTATGAATAAAACCCTGTAACTCGAAACATAAAATCTAAAATTTTAAAATCAAAAGGAGCTCATGTCAATGGACATATAAATTCACCAAAATTTCTTGCAATATAGTGATAGCATTCTTGAGTAATTGTCCGAAAACTGAAAAAAATCCCCCCTTTTTAATGAATAAAACCCCATAACTCGGAAACGTAAAATCTAAAATCTATAAAAATCCAAAGGGAGCTCACGTCAATAGATATATACAATTCACCAAAGTTTCATGCAAATTGGTTAAAGCGTTTTTGAGTTACTGTCCGACATGTTGACGACGGACAAACGGACGGACATACAACGGTATACCATAATATGTCCCGTAAACGGGCGTATAAAAAGTACTACATTTTTTAAACCATTTAACAAAAAATTAACACACACATTTTCTGTTGCATTGTGAAGTCCAAAATTGTCTGACTTTTGTTTTATTATATGGCAACACAAAATCCATGGATAGTTCCAGGCCTCATTAAAAATAATACAACATGTATGTGGTTTGATTACCAATCATGCCAATGAGACAACTATCTTCCAGAGACCAAATAAAGTAGATGTTAGCAACTATATATGTCACTGTATATCATGTACTTGTATAAATTTATTCTGTAATTTGTTGGTCTCTAGGGCCTATAATGTTTGAGGTGTTCCAAGAACTATATTAAACTAAGAAAAAAATACAAGCAATATTTACAGAGGCGGATTTAGAGAGGGGGGGCCTTTTGTGGGAAAAATTTGGTTGATTATATAGGGAATCACTGAAGCATGACTGGAGCGGGCCCCCTCTTAGGCAGTCAGTGGGCCCCCACTTATGAAAATTTCTGGATTCGCCACTGATTTAGTGTTAATTTACAACTACATGTACCTCAACATGCTCAAATAAAACAAGCCTACATTGTTTGTATTTAAGCAAAGACTCTGCTTCATGATTCGATGAAATTTTCATTGTTCAGTATATATACCCAGCTAAAACTGATTGAAAACTACATTTGTAGATAGAACCTCCCCTCCCCAAAAATGATATAAAGATGAATGGTTGGTACATGCATATACAATACTTGTCAAAGTCAAAAATTAAGCTTTCTCTTGATCTTTCCTGTTCATAAATCCTGAATTTTAATGCCCTACTTTTTCCAATTCAATAATGGCAATATCAGATATTTAGTAATTGGATTTTCAGTAGTTGTTGTTTGCTGATGAGGTTCATAAGTGTTTTCATTTCTTGTTTTTATATAAATTAGACTGTTGGTTTTACCGTTTAAATGGTTTTACACTAGTCATTTTTGGGGCCCTTTATAGCTTGCTGTTCGGTGTGAGCCAAGGCTCCATGTTGAAGACCGTATATATCTATAATAAAATATTATAGTTGTTTCTTAGAATCTTTACTGTAAATTCTTAAATTATTGTGCATTTATTATAGAAAGGACAAAAATATGAGGTTAATTTGATATTGCAAATTCTGTGACAGGAAAATATGTATACAGATATACATTTTTACATGTATCTGATACCAGAATGTGAGTTTTTATTATTGCGATACTTATCCAGTCGCTTTATTCACATTCATGAAAACCTCGCAGTTCTTTCTGAATTTTCAATTTACAGTACTAAAAAATGTATTGCCTTGACAATGTTTGCTATAACTGAGGTACATATATGTACATATATGTACTACATGTATATAGATATCATCTGCATGCATGCAGTGTTATTTTAATTTAAATACTGATGATAACCATAGTCCAAATAATCATGAGGTCTTGGAAGGCTATTTTAAATTTTTGCTTTGACGCTTCGATGTAAGGCGTCAAAGAAAAAAAAAATATAATAGCCTTCCAAGACGTCATAATTATTAATGGACTAATGATAACCATATCTAAAAAGAACATGTCAAGGTGGGCATTCATGATTAACAAACTACATAATATATCTATTAGTCCAATAATATTTTGTCATGAAAGGCTTCTTAAATTTTTGGCTGTGATGCCTTCCTAAGATGGACTGTCATATATATGAAGGCTTCACAGTAAAAAATCAACAAATCTGCCTCCCAAGAAATCATAATATTATATTATTTAGACTATGCATTTAAATTGGTCAATTCAATCAACAAGTATATACATTTGCTATTGGTCATATTGATGACTTTGAGTACATGTGAAAAATATTATTTCTAAGATAATTTATCCAAGGTGCAGGCATTTATCAGAGAAAGATGCAAGGTTCAGGATAATTCCAAATAATTATGACATCTATGAAAGAATTTCATGCTGTTTTTTGCTTTTGACGCTTTCAACTTCTAGTAGGAATCTATAAAAATAGGGTGTTGAAAAATATCCAAAGCCTTCAGCAAAAAAAATATTGTAATCTGGACTTGACTGGAATTGGGGGTTAACATCATGGTCCGAGGGCTCCAAATTAAGGGATCAGGGTTCCTTGTGTCCCAGGCTCCAAATTAGGGGCTCATGGTTCATTAGAACAAGGTTGTGTGCCCAAGGCTCCAGTGTTCGGTCTCCATGCTTTGGGGGTAGGGATCCCGGCTCAAGCAATGTGGGCACCGGGCTCCGAAGCAACTGTGGAGCCAGTGTTAAAATTTACCCGACAGGATGCCTACAAAACGTAAATTAGGAACGAATTACAGGGCGAGTGTTGAGAATGGGATCTTGGCAAGATGCAGAGAACTTATTTCATCCGATATTCTGTTCATTTACTGACTAGATTCTATAAATTATTCCAATTTTATATATTTTTTGCAGTCTACTTTCGTTTTGACCACGTGTATATCATACTTGCTAACACTGAACTCGTTTTTTTCCTTATATAGTGCCATTTTTCGCCATCTGAAAGGAATGATTAACAAAAGAAACAATGTATGTTTCATATATTTTACAAATTTGGTGTCTAAAACTAACTTTTCTTGTTAGATTTTCACGTAGAAGTGAAAATATTTCCCGCAACAAGGTGCTTTCCATTCTGCAAACCACAAGCACCTTTCCGACGGCGATCGTCTTCTGATTGGTTGATCCTCAAAGGAGGCGGGGTTCCGCAAGCGGACAATCTCCGCAAGAAAAACAGATATTGCAACCGTTTACAATATAATTCAGGCACACACATACAATATTCGCGTTTCAGTAAATAAATTACACCATATTGATACCCGTTTTTATTCAAATGCATGTATGTAATTTGTTATCATACATTTTATCGATATCATAGACGTAGCTTTCCAGCTTATCGCCATTAATGAATGTTGAACGGCAAACGCCTGAATCTGACCAACTCGAATAATTCTGCGCCCTCTAGCGGCCTATAGCCTATCGAGGTTAATGTAGCAATCGGAGATTAGACGGAGATCGGCGGAATATAACGACTGACATTATTCGGGTTAATGTAGCAATCGGAGATTAGACGGAGATCGGCGGAATATAACGACTGACATTATTCGGGTTAGAATCTGACAGATAAAGGTCAACTTGTCGACACAAAAAGGACCCGTATGTAAAATGTTTACGCCCACAAACAGCGCCACCTATAATTTTGCTGCGGCATCCTTGAGAACGATGTTCCGTTCTGTAGTAAATTAAAACATTAAATTAACTAAAACATAGAAAAGTAAGTGTAAAAACAAATTAAAAGATATATTTGCACATGACTGGTTATGCATGATACGCTGGCAATGTTTGCAATGTCCTTTAATCCAAGATTGAAAATTAGTTTGTTGCCTGCGTCAAAATGGCGGATTTCAATGTTTACATTTTTTCATCAAAGTAATAGCTGACACAATTTCGTATCCAATCATTTATTAGCAATTTTATTATTGATTTTTGAAGATCATCCAATCACATTTACCGTTATAAAGTGGCTACACGTTACCAGCCATCGTTACAAAGTAGCCATGTGTTTTGTGGGGATACCTCGGGAATGTTGTGTATTCAAAATGTACGGTAAAAAAATCAATGTTATCTTCATTATATTTCCATGCATACACAAGTCATTACAGCAAACGCATTCTTTATAGAACTTATAAGGTAAACAGACATATTTTACTGTCTGCTTTAGCAAAAATTCGTGTAAATAAGCCTGATGGGTCGTTTTGAATTTAAACACAGCAGACAAACACGTGGTAGATTGTTGGTGTTTGTTTACCTAAATTGCACGTTGTTGTTACTAAATACCTAGCAATTACCATTATCGTGTTATACTTTCAAGAGTTATATAATACATCTTGCCTAAGAAATACGCCTAGCTAGGCCCAGGGACTTCCTTTAAAAATGAGGCTGTAATGATGTTTACAAATTACCATATTTACAATACAGCATTTTTTTTGCATTTGATATATTTCATATACATGTAGTAAGACAAAAGCTAGTATTACTCTTTTTCCCTCATTTGCTTGAAAATAATGAAATGTAATCATTGTTGATGTCTGTAAAGTGACTTATAGTTTAACTGCTAACAGACACTTGGACTCTGGTGGATAGTTTCTAGACTGTTATCTCATTGGCAATTATACCATATTTAAATTTCAGTGTCCCCTTTATAACTTTTTAAGAAAAGAATTTTATGATAATATATTAATAGGTTGTAAAAATTTTGAAAAGTTAAGCACTAGTGCCAAATTTAATTGGCTTTTTATTCAAGAAAACCTAGAGGTATCGAAAAGTGTTGCAATTTATTTTAATAAATGTTTTGAACTGAGAAAATATCAATATTGTACAGATATTGTTTTATTTAAGACGTTGAGAATATTTGCCTGTTTATAATAGATATGATTGTTATGCCTTTTTTCTAATATATGTGGCTCTGATCTGGCTGTGGTTTAATTTCTAAGAATTGAGATGGTTATATTCATATTAATATGATTTATATCAACATTATTGTGTCAATTATAAAAATCATTGTGATAAATTACTTTTTTCTTCATGGACCCTTTAATTGGAATAAAATATCTTATCTTATCTTATACCACATCACTTTATTTTAGTACTAACAGGTTAACTTAAGTATTTAAAGTAAGTGAGATGTTGACAAGCTAAGTCATGACTGTAAGTTCAGATAATATCATGAGGTTTTTATTAAAGTAAATAATGCGATTAAATTGATTATCTCAATAAAACAACTCGCATTCTGATTTGATACTATGTGATTATTTCTGATATCAGAATAATAAATATCGCATTGTTGTCCATTCTTCGAAAAATTTCTGAACATACTGTATTTAAGTCAGTTTTGTTTTTGTCTGAGACTACTATAACATGGGAAGTGACCAATCTCTTTGTTATACATTAATTGTAGTAGTCTCAGGTTTTTGATTTTGTAGTTCAATTCAATGACTATGCATTTTAGAGGAGGTAAATATGAATTTGGATTAAATTTGAAGTTGATTCAGTATATTTTATGACATAATACCACTCTTTTATTTCAACAAAGCATTTTCAGACTTTATTTACTGGTCAGCTTAGCTTATTATTCAATCAATAATTTAATTGAAAGGACTCAACAGTTGTTTGCAGGACTTTTGAATTCAAATATAAGAAAAAAGTAAAGCAAATCTTGAAATAATACATATAATAGGAATTACGAGAACTGCAGGATATTAGATTGCAATACAGCTTTTTGTCCAATTATCTTTGTGTTGATTATTATGTTTTAAACCCAATTCTGGATCTTTGGATGTTCAGATGTTTTCTCTTGATTAAGGCGAGCAACAGAACTTGTACATCTTCTACCGCTTCTTATCTCGGGTGGATCCAGCCAATTTTAAACAGGGTGGGGTATTCTCAACCAAAGATAAAAGGGGGTAGGGTTCCAACTATATGCTCCCATTCAAATGCATTAATCTTCCATAAAAAGAGGGGATTCCAATCCCCAGACCCCCTGGGACCTCCACTGTATCTTAAAGCAGGAATAATATAACAAAAATTATACATGTACTTCTGTCCACTGCAAATTGACTTTTTTTCATTCAATGTTGATGTTCAAAATTTTGAAGCATGCAATGACTACATCTACTTTTTACCATATTTTTATTTTAATGTTATGAAAAGTTAAATTCTGTTGTAACACAGGTTCTGCTGACAAATGGCTGATAAACCCCTCTTGTATCCTTTTATCTACCAAAAGGGTGTTTGAGAATATACAATAAATCCAAGTTTCAGAGAAAAGTCAGTTTAATAAATCTATAATTTTCTTCTTTGGAAGTTTTCAAAATTAAAACCTGTAAGTAAGTACTTGAAAAAATGTCATTTTCAACCATTCCATGACTATTTTAATGTTACAACAGTAGAGGAACATGAAATATTGGAAAAGTTATTCAAGAAAGTGTCGAAATATAACTGCAATCATAAATTTTACTCGAATTTACTGTTGTTAACTTGCAGTATCCTACGATGCGTGTACCGAGTTCTCTCCCTTTGATCTCCGCTTCGCAACGAATAAGCTGACACAATTGCGTATCCGGGGTTTTTGTGATCTGAAAGAGTCTAATAAGAGCCAAAAAATGGTTTTACTTCATATTTTATACCCCTCAACACGTTACCAAACCTATTTAAGGAATTATTAGGTATTTTCCGTGGACCTACGCAAATTTTCAGAAAAAAAGTTTCACTTCACTCGTGAATTTATAACACTTAAACAACACTTTTTAATAATAATTATATAAAATAAGGAAGCTTATTCAATCTAGAATTGAACACTTTGATTTTTATTAATGTACGAGTACAAATAAGACGATACGAGTCCAAAAACCACGAGGCATGCACGTTTACCAAAATATCGTAAACTCTGACCTTTTATCACGTGACCAATGTCTTGACCTTAGAAGCCATTAAATCGTTTGCCGTCCAACTGAATATGTTGTAGTGACCAGGCAATTTTATAGAGTAAAACTAGTATTTCCACAGCTGGGAATTTGCTACAAATTTATATACATGTATAAAAGGAATTATTTGATTTAAGAAACTAAACTTTTGGACTATTGCTTCTTTGCTTCAAGTGTATTTTATTAAATTTCTTCCCTACTTCCGTAGCATGTTGACCGGAAGTAGATGGACATGCGGCATTTTCTATTCATTAAATTTACTGGTCAACTTTAGCCAATGCTGTCCTTGTGTTCAAAGTTAATTCGAAGATCTCAGTATTTATCTCCTCATTTACGCAATAAACTTGTTGTTTTCACGGTGTTTGCTTCCATTGTTCCAATAAGTATAAATACTGGAGTGTTTGCTACATCTAGGAGTTGCTGCATTGAGCCGGCTTGCATCAAGCCACTCTCAAACCCTCCAGACTGTATCAGTCTACTTGGGCCGAACACTTTTGTGTAAAACACTCAAGTGTCCTTGACCTCTAAGGTATGTAGTTATTGTTAGATAAATGTGAGGGACCGTCTCAAGAGACATAGATATTACTTAAAATAAGGTCCGTTTAACCAGACATATAATACAAGAGATTCGCAACTCGGCGAAATCCCGTAAAACACGCGGCCACTAGTTAAACCTCGCGAGATCTTCTTAGGTAATAAAGTCATTAATAAAAGTATTAAAAGTACTGAAGTAAGGACGAATGTTTAAGCATAACATAAACAGTTTCAGTGTTAAATTTATCATAATTAATTAAATAATTTGAGTTCATATATAATTATTTATTTTAATGTAATTTTGATTTTAGATTTGTATTATTGAAAAGAGACATAATTTATTTAAAAAAAAACTGATATCAAATAATTAACACTTGATAAATTGTGTCCATTTTATTTGATAGTTTCCTAATGGGTTTCTATTGAATAAACACCTGTCTCGGAGACATAATTTCACAGTGTGACATGTATATTAGGTTTGAATTATTCGATGACCAGGTAAATCACGAACATGTTATAAATAATGAGTTTTAATTGCCACCTTGTAAACAAGAAGTTGTTACACCACAGGTGTCCACACTCTTTCAAAAATACAATTCACAAAATGTAAAATTAATTAATGCGAAAAAAACTGAATTTATTTGTTAATTAATTGTTAATCATGATAGGCTTTGTTTTTATTCTTGATATTTATAAATAATTAAAATTTTATTTATTTTTATATTCATCATTAATTGGGCTTGCATTGAGTTTTTCAGTAGGATTGTCGGTAAATGTTTGATTTCTAAGTGTTGTTTGACAGTTTCATCATAGGCTTGCATTGAGTTGTTTTTTAAATGACTGTCGGTAAATTTATGGTTTCTTCATGTTCGAAGTGTGTATTGAGAATTAATATTTAAGAAAATTACAATTAATTTCTCATTTGAATAAAGCTTCATTCATGTGCACGCAATATGGAAAATTCCGATTTTATTTCGTGGGATGACAATCTTAATAGTTACGACTTAGATATACTCCTAGTTGAATAAACTGATAACGAACTCTTTGTTGATAGTGAAAGTGACGAAGACATAAGCGAGACCCACCAGCAAAAACAATTGACAATACTGCATACATAGATGGATATGTGTGTCCTCGAAGCAACAAAAATCTATAAAAACACAACATTGAAGTGGGAGCCGAGGTCATACATCAAAGCAACATGGTAGACACTATTTAAAAGTATTTTATAACTTTATTTCCACGAGACAATCATTTGTAGTGGTTTTGTCTTTTAATCATTTGTAGTGGTTTTGTCTTTTAATCATTTGTAGTGGTTTTGTTTTTATTCTGGGGTAAAGAGATGGCAGTTTAAAAGTAAGATTGTTTATGTGTATACATATACAAATCCTTGGTGTAAATAAAATCTTTTATTATCAAATATATATATATATATTTATCTTTTGCAGTCACCATTGAAATGTCCTCAATACGATTTTAATTCAAAAATGAATTAGGTTCATGTTTTGAATGAGAAGCGTAGTCATAAACGACAACAGATGCATGAAGCTCATTCATAATATTACGACCTGCAGAAGGTTTCCTTTACTAGGAAAATTTTACTCCTTTTGTAAATTTACTGCATTCGTTCATCTTTGGCACCCTAAAAAGAAGACAAAACAATGACTTCAGAATAGGAGAAAATAAACAACTTTGCCATAAACAGAATGAAAAATGAATAAATTGCCTAACAAAATGCAGGCTATAAATTTCATAGTGCACAAAAATGAAGGACTGATTTAAGGAAATTTGTCCATGAACAATTTCAATATTTAGCCAGTTTAACAAAAAAAAAAAAAAAAAAAAAAAAAAAAAATTGGGAGTAATATATATCCCCATAATATGACATATTTATTTGTAAATTTCTAGTTTTGACGAAACAGATTGATAAAATTAGCATAGCTGGCTTTGTGTATAAATAACAAAATAATAGTCACCTTTGTTGATATTTTTAGAAATAACTGTTGGATCAAATTTTACGAAACTGGTCTTAGTTTCATGACATAACATCTGAGAGTAATATAGCCCCATACAATTGAATAGTTATTCGCACATTTCCAAGTTTTACGACATAAAATGATAGTACCAGCACAGCTGGCTTCGGTATCAATAAGAAAAAATCGCCACATTTGTTGATAATTTTGAAAAAAAAAAACACTATTGGATCAAATTTTAAGAAAATGGTCTTATTTTCACGAAACAACATTTGGGAGTATTATTGCCCCATAAAATTTATATATTTATTAGCATATTTCCAAATTTTAAGAAAAAATTGGGAGATCAAATAGTTTCTACGGCAATAGGAGGTGAAGTAAAATGGGCCGAGTTTTAACTTTGTTTGTATTTGATTAATCTCATCATTAGAACATATTTTATCATTAACACATTATTAGAATTAGTTTTTATAACTTTTAAATATACGTGCATGCTTTAGCTGTGAAAGGTATCGGCATTATCCATTAGAAAAATCGTGAGGCGTAGAACCTTTTTGCCGGTGCTAATTTAAAATAAGGTCCGTTTAACATAGAAAATAAGTAGTTACTATTGATTTAAGGATAAGTTGGGTGGAATTATATTCATAAAGGCAATTTATGAATAAATAAAGTTTAAAATATTTAATAGCTCCTTTTTAAGAAAGGCTATTAGTCAGAACAGTTGTCTGTTGTATTTTATGTTACTTTGCATTGTTGAATTTATATGCAATTTATTGAACTTTACTAATGTTATTGGTATAATAAATATTATATTGGGAAAATTCTTGTTTAGTTAAATTTGTGAAACACTGAAAAGCAAGACCTATATAGGTAGAATGTATCCTGCTGATCGAACCTAAGCGAAGTACTACCACTACATGTCCCAGGAGGCCTATATTATGGCATTGTTGAATTGTCGTTGACCCCTCCTGCTACAATATGAATATTTCATGAGGTCTTTGCGGAGTTACCTCCACCTGACCAAATCTAATCGAAATTGCCTTAACATCACTGCGATACTCATGGACAATAGTGGAGGAAGAACTACTTTCCCTTCTTGAACACCTGCAATCATTCCCGTTTTATATTCATTGACAATAGTGGAGCAGGAACTACTTACCCCGTCCTGAGCACCTGTGATCATTCCTGTTTTATATTCATTGACAACAGTGGAGCAGGAATTCTTTCCTTCCTGAGCACCTGCGATCATTCCCGTTTTATATTCATTGACAATAGTGGAGCAGGAACTACTTACCCTTCCTGAGCACCTGCGATCATTCCCGTTTTATATTCATTGACAATAGTGGAGCAGGAACTACTTACCCTTCCTGAGCACCTGCGATCATTCCCGTTTTATATTCATTGAAAATAGTGGAGCAGGAACTACTTACCCTTCCTGAGCACCTGCGATAATTCCCGTTTTATATTCATTGACAATAGTGGAGCAGGAACTACTAACCCCGTTCTGAGCACCTGTGATCATTCCGTTTTATATTCATTGAGAATAGTGGAGCAGGAACTACTTATCCTTCTGATCACCTGCATTTTTCGTGTTGCATAGACAATGAGACCGTTGTGTTTTTTTTTTTTTGGTATTTTTTTTTGGTATTTTTTTGTGACTTGGTATAATCTGTTTTTCTTCAAGTTTTAGATTTTGATTGCAATTTTGTATCTTCGCCCTCATTTTATTGAGTCATGTCATTTACCAAAACTAAGGATGTAAAAACACCAATCATGTTTCAGTGGAACAAAAGCTTTTATTTACATGATACATTCGTCAAACATATGTAACAACGACACAATCTACATCAATAGTGCAAAATATGTGTACAAACAAGATATAAACAATTCAACATGCTTTTATTTACAATATACATTACTGCGGTAAACAAAAAAATTTATACACCCTTCCTAGATTGCTCATTATTTATATAACACTGCAAGGAAATATAGATTTCACCACTGAGAACCTACTTCCATTTGTCTATACAAAACAAATGCCAACAATAACAACTTGTTAGCTTTAAATGTGTTTTATGAATTTATTTCAATAGTTCATCATCATTGTTAAAACCTTTCAGATTTTCCTCAACACCATGTTGTTTTATAAAGGGATGTAAGCCCGCCTACTAACTTTATAACTCTTAACAAATCAAATTAGTTGTTATGTACAGATTACTAATACAGTATAATATTTATATTACAATAAACAGTAATCAAAAGTACTGTATATTGAATATTATGGATATTAGATGAAATCATTAGAACTCTAATTGATATATAACTAAAACCAGAATAGCATTAACACACCACTAATTATAAAGTAATCTAACCTTTTAAGAATTTTTATATCTAATCAGATCTTCAAGACAGTAATTAAACATTACAATGTATATCAACATCAGAAAACTATTAGTATTCCAAAGAGGTGCGATACAGGATGGCCGATACGGGATATGTGATACAAGATAAGCAATATAGGTATGGGGTTTCCATCTATATTAGATATTGCATACCATAGTGATGAATAGCATAGAATTTCAGTTTGCTGTACAGCTAAATTTGCTCATACTCAATACTGCTTTAATAGCATGTTTTTAAAGAGCAGAAACAAAACAAATAAAATGCTCCGCTGGGCGCAGCTTGATACGACCGCAGAGGTCAAACCCTGAACAGTTGGGGCAAGTATGGACACAACATTCAAGCTTGACACAGCTCTGAATTTGAATTGTGATTAAATATTTGACACAGCATAGTTTTCTGACACAGAATGAATGTGGTCTAAGAACTTAATTTTTTTTTAGTTTACCTATTATGGTCTAATATCCAAAATCTAAATACATGGTTAGATTCAACATATAAAAGAATCCAACGAATTCAATTTTTGATGAAATCAAACAAAGTTTAATTTGGACCCTTTTGACCTCAATGTGGACCAATTTGATAATGGGGCCCAAAAATCAAAATACATGGTTAGATTCAGCATATCAAAGAACCCAATATATTCAATTTTGTTGAAATCAAACAAAGTTTAATTTTGGACCCCAACTTAAACCAACTTGAAAACTGGGCCCATAATCAAAATCTAAACACATGTTTAGATTCAGCATATCGAAGAACCCCAAGAATTAAATTTTTGTTAAAATCAAACTTTAATTTTGGACCCTTTGGACCTTAATGTAGACCAATTTAAATAAAATGCTCCGCAGGGCGCAGCTTGATACGACCGCAGAGGTCGAACCCTGAACAGTTGAGGCAAGTATGGACACAACATTCAAGCTTGATACAGCTCTGAATTTGGATTGTGATTAAATATTTGACACAACATAGGTTTCTGACACAGAATGAATGTGGTCTAAGAACTTTAAAATTTTAAATTGGACATTCACCTTTATGGTCCAATATCCAAAATCTAAATACATGGTTAGATTCAGCATATCAAAGAACCGCAAGAGTTCAATTTTGATGAAATCAAACAAAGTTTAATTTTGGACCCTTTTGACCTCAATGTGGACAAAGTTGATAACGGGGCCCAAAATCAAAATCTAAATACATGGTTAGATTCAGCATATCAAATACCCCAATATATTCAATTTTGTTGAAATCAAACAAGTTTAATTTTGGACCCCGATTTGTACCAACTTGAAAACTGGGCCCATAATTAAAAATCTAAATACATGTTTAGATTCAGCATATCAAAGAACCCTAAGAATTCATTTTTGTTAAAATCAAACTAAGTTTAATTTTGGACCCTTTGGACCTTAATGTAGACCAATTTGAAAACGGGACTAAAAATTAAGAATCTAAATACACGGTTAGATTCGGCATATCAAAGAACCCCAATAATTCAATTTTTGATGAAATCAAACAAAGTTTAATTTTGGACCCTTTGGACCTCAATGTGGACCAATTTAAAAACGGGGCCCAAAATCCAAAAACTTAATACACGGTTAGATTCAGCATATTAAAGAACCCAAAGAATTCAAGAATAAAACCCCATTGAAATTGGTCAAGAAATAAGCAATTTATACAAAGTATCTTCTTTTGCACAATACTGTGCAATTGAATATTTCTTGCAATTGCGCAATACTGTGCAATTGAATATTTCTTGCTATTGTGCAATACTGTACAATTGACAATTTCTTGCTATTGTGCAATATTGTGCTATTGGATATTTCTTGCTATTGCACAATACTTATTATATAATAATTTACACTTCCTGTTTGGTGTGTATCTCCTGCCATATCATTATTATTTGCTTTTAAAAATAACCAACTTAAAATGGAAAATTTTAAAGAAAAAAAAAAAGGAAAAAGGAAAAAAAAGGAAAAAAAATCCCCCAAATTTTTGAACCCCTTATGATTCATCACCCCAAACTCAATCCCAGCCTTTCCTTTGAGGTATGGTACCTTGCAGTACAATTTCAGAGAAATCCATACACTTGAACACAAGTTACTGTCTGGAAACTAGAAAATGCTTATTTTGGCCCCTTTTGGGCAATTTCATAAAGATCCATACACTTACACACAAGTTATTGTCCTGAAACTAGAAAAATGCTTGTTTTTGCCCCTTTTGGCCCCTCATTCCTAAAATTTTGAGGCAATTACCCCAAAATTAATCCCAGCCTTCCCTTTGTGGTATGGTACCTTGCAGCACAATTTCAGAGAGATCCATACACTTGAACACAAGTTATTGTCTGGAAACTAGAAAATACTTATTTTGCCCCTTATTCCAAAACGTTTCAGGCTATTACCCCAAACTCAATTCCAGCTTTTCCTTTGTGATATGGAACCTTGAAGTACAATTTCAGAAAGATCCATACACTTACACACAAGTTATTGTCATGAAACTAGAAAATGCTTGTTTTTGCCCTTTTTGGCCCCAATTCCTAAAATTTTGAGGCAATTACCCCAAAATCAATCCCAGCATTCCCTTTGTGATATGGAACCTTGTGGTACAATGTCAGAGAGATCCATACACTAACACACAAGTTATGTCTGGAAGTTACAAAAATGCTTATTTTTGGCCCCTTATTCCTTAACTGTTGGTACCATAACCCCCAAAATCAATCCCAACCTTCCTTTTGTGGTATTGAACCTTATGGTAAAATTTCATAGAGATCCATTCACTTAAACTAAAGTTAGAGTGCGAAAACCAATGTGTCTTCGGACGACGCCGACGACGCCAACGTCATACCAATATACGACAGCAAAATTTTTTGAGGTCGTTTAACAAAACATCTTATAAATGTACACTTTCCTGATGGGAGGTATCCTTTTCTGAAAACGAAATGTACATGACTTATATCGTAACTAGTGATTCAACGAGTCTATCCAATCAATCTGGTCTTAAAGGTACACCTTAAATACCTGCAGTATTTGATATGTAGTGTTTTACTATGGTAGATACAATTTTAATATGTATTCACAAGATAGAATAAAATTTAAACAAGCATTCTGAGAGTATTGAATAGCAATACATAGTCCCCTACCGGTTAAAAATTCATTGTACTGGAACAAAATGCTAACTTGATCATTCTATAACTTGTCATGGTGTAAACTATATAACAAATATCAAGTCAAATATAAGCATGACAACATGTGTGGAAAACTGATTATCTAAGTAAATTTTCTAAGTCCAAGGACCATAACTTTGCACAAAACCACCAGACTGGAACAAAGAGGTAGGGCCAATTTCCCCTGAATTTTTTTCACAGAAGGGTCAATTTCAAAACGTGCTGAAAGAATAAAATTTACTATAAAAAAAAAAATAAAAATGCTTTTTGATCAATATCTCGATTTTCATATAACATGATATGATAAATAGTTAATTTAACCCCAAAAAGGATGAAAGTCCAATATGCGGAATTTAGGGTGTTTTTAGGTGGGAAAAACAGGGAATCCCCCGAGAAGGACATTTCAAACCAAAAAAAGTTATGTTTTTTGTTATTGTTGTAATTTATACAACTTTTTCCCTCAAAATGAAATTGGTTTAGTGTGTCCTTAATACCTAAAAAACAACTTTTAATGAAAAAGTGGAACATCGCTAAATTGTACCTATATAGCTGCTGAATAACAGAAATGTCTAGAAGCATCACTGTGACTCAATAGGTAGAACATAGAACTGTAAATGATAGATTGTTTTAAGAAAGGGTTCAAATCTCAAGCAGATTTTTCGCATTTTTGTGTTGAAATATTAAGTCTTAATGTTTCTATCATATTTTTTTCGGAGGTTTGTTTAATTCATAGAGGCATTATTGATCATTTTGACTATATATCATTTCATTAAAGAAAAAACAAAGTGTCGCTTATTGTGTGCATTCCTATAACTATCCATACTCTTGACTTTAAATACTTCCTATACCTGTGTTAACATTTATTGAACATTAGCCGTCAAACTGAAGTAGGTGCCTGTACATAACCAATAACACGAGAATTGATTATATAGCAATGAAGCCCAAATGTTGCGTGTGTAATATACACATAACGAAAAACGGACATTGTAGAACATTTCAAAACAACACAACCAATTTTTCGAAACCTTGAAGAAGAACGTTTTAGAACATGGTATTATATGTAAAACATACAGACAGCAATTTTCTCGCCAATCCACCAAATGTGTAGATACTAGTACTGACATTGTTGCCACCGACCCTGCACCAGTACCTAAGTCATCAGAAAATAAAACAACACCACAGAACAAATCAATTACACTACCAATCGTGACTGTAGGTAAAACATCAGGAAAGTGTTGCATCTGTATCACAACAAAGGGCCCATTTGTTATAATGCCAGAAAAGGCTAGATTACATGTGTTTGTAACACAAGGTGTTCTAGTACCAACTGATGTAAGATGTTGTCCGGTTCATATAGACGATAAAACCTTAAAAAACCGGGACAGATATAGATACATCCAGAACGAGGTAAACAATATTCCATTCAAATGCGTCCGATATTATTTGGCTTCTTGACAGGTTACATGGTATGGTATCTTATGCTCATAAGGGCGTCAACAAACAAAATCAATATTGGTTTTGATTAATCAAAAATCAATAGGCTTGGCCTTGTTTTTGTAGGAATACCTGTTCAAGGTATGAAAATAGATGAAAAGAAATCAGGAAAAATGGCCTACCTCTTTCGAACTTGATTTGTAACTTGTCATGATAAAACTATATACCAATTATCAAATCATTATCTCAAGCATGATGAAAAAAGTGCGGAAAACTGATTATTCGAGTGAATTTTCTAAGTCCAAGGACCATAACTCTGCACAAAATCATCAGACTGGAATAAAATTCGAACTTGATCTGTAACTTGTCATGATTAAACAATACACCAAATATCAAATCAATATCTTCAAGCATAAAGAAAAAAGTGTGGAAAACTGATTTGCCAGACTGACGGATGGACAGATAAACAGACGGACGGACGAAGTACAAATCTAAAGTCCCCTTCGACTTCGTCGGTAGGGGACTAAAATATACATAATTACATACCACTGTTCAGGTAATGAAGGGGTTAACACATTTGGAAACAAAAGTATTTAAAACTAGATGTGTCGGAACGACACGAATGGCCCGTCTCAAAAGTTGAAAAATCTGCAATTTCAACAACACATGTGGACACAAACATGCATGGATAGTATCAAGCTCTCAAGACCAATACTAGTTTGATGAAAAATTTCCTTGATAAATGAGTAATTAAATTTCAAACTATCAGCAAACAGGAAGTGGATGTACTGCAGATCTAACAAGATGTGTTAAAACGACATGGAAATCAGCATAGCGGAACGAAACATAGACTTGATCTGTAACTCATCATAGTAGTCTCACATATCAAAAATCAGTGCAAAATCTGAAGGCGTGAGAAAAAAGTCCGTATAACTGTGATTTTCAACAATTTTAAAGTCTTAAACCCTTAATTTCGGCAAAAATCAGCGGAGCGGAACTAAACTGTAACTTGATCTGTAACTCATAATGGTAACTTACATACCAAAAATCAGCCCAATATCTAAAGGCGTTTAGAAAGAGTCCGTATAACTGTGATTTTCAACAATTTATCAAAGTCCAAAGCCCTTAATTTCGGCAAAATCAGCGGAGCGGAACTTAACTTAAACTTGATCAGTAACTCATCATGGTTAACTCGCATACCAAAAATCAGCCCAATATCTAAAGTCGTTTAGAAAAAAGGCTGTATCACTGTGACTTTCAACTATTTATCAAAGTCTGGCAGAAATCAGCGGAGCGGAACTAAACTTAAACTTGATCAGTAACTCATCATGGTTAACTTACATACCAAAATCAGCCCAATATCTAAAGGCGTTTAGAAAAAAGTGCGTATAACTGTGATTTTCAACAATTTATCAAAGTTCAAAGCCCTTAATTTCGCAAAATTTTTTAACAATTAATCAAAGTCCAAAGCCCTTAATTTCGGCAAAAATTAGCGGAGCGGAACTTTACTTAAAGTTGATCTGTAACTCATCATGGTTAACTCACATACCAAAATTCAGCCCAATATTTGAAGGCGTTTAGAAAAAAGTCCGTATAACTGTGATTTTCAACAATTTATCAAAGTCCAAAGCCCGTAATTTGGCAAAAATTAGCGAAGCGGAACGAAACTTAAACTTGATCTGTAACTCATCATGGTTAACTCACATACCAAAAATCAGCCCAATATTTGAAGGCGTTTAGAAAAAAGTCCTTATAACTGTGATTTTCAACAATTTATCAAAGTCCAAAGCCCATAATTTCGGCAAAATTAGCGGAGCGGAACTAAACTTAAACTTGATCTGTAACTCATCATGGTTAACTCACATACCAAAAATCAGCCCAATATCTGAAGGCGTTTAGAAAAAAGTCCGTTTAATGGTTTGTTGCGGAATGACGGAATGACAGAATGACGGAATGACGGACAAGGTAAACAATATGGCCCCGACAACTTTGTTGCGGGGCCATAAAAAGTATTAAGATTTCTTTGTGTTTTCTGCTCTAAGTTAAATTTCATATTTTCCATGTACTGTCTGCATAACCATATTTAGTTTCGACAATTATTACTAACACAAGGAGTGTATCAGAACGGTTACATTTGTTTTTTTTAAATGAACATACAGCCAAGAAAATGGCTAGCTTAAGTCTTGGTTAATTATACTAATCAAAAGCTCTGGTACTATTTCCTCTTCTGAAAAGATTCAATCTTTTAAGAAGTCTCTTAACCTTTCCTTCCTTCTTATCTTCCTCACGTGGAATGTATTTCTTCACGCCTACTGTTTTGATGATTTCCCTAAACATGATGCACCTCTTTCAATATTTACTAGAGCTTGGACCAAAACACCAATGGTTGGCTTCACTCGTTGATCTTCTCTCCACTGGAATAATATATCTTTGCATTGTGCGACTAAATTCCGTCCATTGTTGTATTGAATTGTATCTAATGATGTTATAGATAATCCTAATTCTATACCCAGTTGGAAGGATACTACTCCTATAACTTGTGCTAGTTCATCCAATATTTCATCTGTTGGAATCAAATCCAAATATTCTTCACTAATATCTGTAAAATGACAATCATAAGAGAAATAATTTCATAAACACATTAATTTACAAAATCTGACGCACACTTATTCACAAAACCCTAAACGCTTACTGACATTAATAACTAAGGCCATTTATATGTAAACTGCAGGAATAATCAAAATCTTTTCATATTTCAGATGCTCCTACATTTCATTACAGTCTCATTACATTCTATGAAAGTTTAACACAACTAAATGATGACTAAAAAACCTTAAACACAGACTGTAGCTAAATATTAACTGCAAAAAGTAAAGTCTTTTTATCAGAAATATAATGAAAAAATATTTTCAAAGTTTTGCTCTGGATATTGTCTTATGACTTCTGAAAAATTTAGTGTTATATCATTCCATGAAGAATTGACAAAATATTTTATGTTTGAAAAATTTGAATCCCATTTGAATGCATAGTATCTTTATGTAAACTATAAAGCAAAATACGGAACAACAAAAAAATATTTCTAAAATTTACCCAGGATACTAACTTTTGACATAAGCAAGATTCTGTTCAAGTTTTAAAATTCCATGAAAGTCTGACAAAATTATTGATGTACAACAATGTATAAACAAAACGTTTAACTACAGACTGAACCTAAATGTCGACAACACTGACGATGCTAAAAAGTTGATGAAGGAATGTAGGATCACTATACTCGGATCCTCGACAGAATGTGGCAGCTCGACAAACATCATTGTTCTATAGGTATGCTGGTTATAATAGATTTGAAAAAGCACTCTGAGAGTATTGCACGCCAATACATAGTCCCCAAACAGGTTAAAATGCATTGTATTGGATCAAATGCTAACATAATCAGTAATTTGTAAAATTCTTCATAAGATAAAAGTCCAAATATCTCCTGGTGCAAATATTGAACACTAAATCTGTTAATACTAAAACAAATGATTTTTGTTTTTGTGAATAAAATTTCACTGTTGGAGTTGTAGACAGATCGATAAAAATCATCTGAACGGAACAAAATTCAAACAACATTTATAACTTTTCATGATTAAACTATAAAACAAATATTAAATCGAGCATGCGTGAATTTTCTTAGTCCGAGGACCATAACTCTGCAAAATATCATCTGAACTAAAAAAATCAAACATAATCTGTAACTTGTCAAGGTAAAATTATATACCAACACTGACGGACGGACATACAGAGTACCAGATATCAAATCAGTATCTTCATGCACATGATCTATGACCAAAAAAAGCAGAAAACTGATTAATTACGTGATTTTTTAACTCGTAAGGACCATAACTCTGTACAAAATCATTAGACTGGAACAAAAACAAACTAGATCTGTAACTCGTCATGATAAGACTATATATCAAATATCAAATGCATATCTTCAAGCACGAAGAAAAAAAAGTGTTGAACACTGACGGACGGACGGACAGAGTGCCAACCTAAAGTCCAAATCATCTTGCTCGTGTTGCTGTTAGGTGACTAATAAAATGAATGCATAGGTGTTTTCTAGGAACATACATTTTTCCAACTTAATCAAATCACTATTTACATTTCAAATACCATTCAGGACCAATATTTATCTTAACACTTGATGTATGATATTTGCCACTAATCCAATGAAAATAACCTATTTTTGTCATTGCCCTTACATATTTTTTTTGAAGCTATTTCGAAAAAGCTTGCAACACAACAACAAGAACAAAATAATGTTCTTTGTCTTATTCATATGACATATTTGATGGTAAAGATAAGTTGTCAGACTAGAGAATAATGGGCAACATATATTAAGAATACAGAACTAGAGACTCTCAAGAGCCTGTGTTGCTTACCTGTATCTACTGTGGTTTTGAAATCATGTAAAATAAGGTTAAAATCATATAGATACCCTCATAATGATTGAGGCCAAGTTTGGTTTAATTTGCCCCAGTAGTTAAATTAAAAGCAGAAGATTTTTGAAAAAATTTACAAAATTTCCAATAAATTGCAGAAAATAACTTTAAAGGACAATAACTCCAATAAGATGTCAATTGCCAATTGGTCATGTTAACTTATTTGTAGATCTTTCTTTGCTTGATTTTTTGCTGTTTACAGTATATTTCAATCTATAATGATATTCAAGATGAAAGAACCTTAGTGAGCGCGCTCACATACCCCACGTCCCTACATTATCATTGGAGAAATAAAATAAGTGTAAGAAAAAAAAATTGTATCAGAAAAAAAAATTGAATCATAATTTCCTGTCAATATGCACATCTACATAGTATGTCCTTATTATCTACACAGTTTCATGAAATTCTGTTGCGTGGTTTCAGAGGAGTTGCGATGACAAACTGTTGCAAAAGTACATTGAAGCAAATAAGTTCAAAGGGGCGTAACTCCTGGGAAAAAAATTGAAGCGTAATTTCCTGTCGATATGCACATCTACGTAGTATGTCCTTATTATCTGAAAAGGTTTCATGAAATTCTGTTGTGTGGTTTCAGAGGAGTTGCGATGACAAAAGGTTGCAGTAGTATATTGGGCAAATAAGTTCAAAGGGGCATAACTCCTGGAAAAAAAAATTGAATCGTAATTTCCTGTCGATATGCACATCTACGTAGTATGTCCTTATTATCTGAAAAGGTTTCATGAAATTCTGTTGTGTGGTTTGAGAGGAGTTGTGATGACAAAAGGTTGCAGTAGTACATTGGGCAAATAAGTTCAAAGGGACGTAACTCCTGGAAAAAAATTGAATCGTAATTTCCTGTCGATATGCACATCTACGTAGTATGTCCTTATTATCTGAAAAGGTTTCATGAAATTCTGTTGTGTGGTTTCAGAGGAGTTGCGATGACAAAAGGTTGCAGTAGTATATTGGGCAAATAAGTTCAAAGGGCGTAACTCCCGGAAAAAATTGAATCGTAATTTCCTGTCGATATGCACATCTACGTAGTATGTCCTTATTATCTGAAAAGATTTCATGAAATTCTTTTGTGTGGTTTGAGAGGAGTTGCGATGACAAACTGTTGCAGTAGTACATTAAAGTAAATAAGTTCAAAGGGCGTAACTCCTAGAAAAGAATTGAATCGTAATTTCCTGTCGATATGCACAACTACATAGCATGTCCTTATTATCTAAAAGGTTTCGTGAAATTCTGTTGTGTGGTTTGAGAGGAGTTGCGATGACAAGAAACAGGACTGACGGACGGACGGACGGACTGACGGACGGACGGGTCAAAACATTATACCCTCCGCAACTCGTTGCGTGGGGAATAATAATAAACAAAATAAATAAAATGCTTCGCTGAGCGCAGCCTGATACTACCGCAGAGGTCGAATCCTGAACAGTTTGGGCAAATTTGGACACAATATTCAAGCTTGATCCTGTCTGAATTTAGATTGTGATCAAATTTTGACACAACATAGGTTTCTGACACAAAATAAATGTGGTCAAAGATCTTACAAATCTATTGCGCAATACTGTGCAATTTAAGGCTTCTTCTTTCTTCTTGAAACTTTTCAAAATTTGAAATTTGTAAAAATTTTGAAAACAAAATATGAAGCCCTTTAAAAATTGGAACCCCACCATTTTGAATCCTCCTTGGAGCAATTACCTCAAACTCAATCCCAACCTTTCCTTTGTATTATGAAACCTTGTAGTACAACTTCAGAGATCTATTCACTTAAACACAAGTTATTGTCTGAAACTAGAAAATGCTTGTTTTGGCCCTTTTGGCCCCTCATTCCTGCATGTATGGGACAATTGCCCCAAACTCAATCCCAGACTTCCCTTTGTGATATGGAACCTTGTGGTACAATGTCAGAGAGATCCATACACTCACACACAAGTTATTGTCTTGAAACTACAAAATGCTTATTTTATGCACCTTTTGGCCCTTAATTCCTAAACTGTTGGCACCATAACCCCAAAATGAATCCCAACCTTCTATTTGTGGTATTAAACATTGTGGTACAATTTCAGAGCAATCAAAATACTTACACACAAGTTATTATCCTGAAACTAGAAAAATGCTTGTTTTGGGTCCCTTTTTCCTAAACAGTTGGGACCATCATCCCAAAATCAATCCCAACCTCCCTATTATGGTATTGAACCTTCCTAAAAATTTCATAGAGATCCATTCACTTAATTAAAATTATTGTTCGAAACCAAATGTGTCTTCGGACGACGACGACATCATACCATTAAATGATCCCCAAAAATGTTTGCGGTCGTATAAAAATTCCTTTCCTCCGCTCCAAAATTTATTTCACCTAGGGCCTGTATAATGCTGGCAATGCCTTGAAATGTTTTTATGGAAAACCCTTCAAAAATATTCGGGCAGGGGTTCCCTGACCCCGACAGGTCTGGGGGCATTCACCCAATAAAAGTATGCTGAAAGGAAAGATATAATAATGGTTTATAGAAAAGTAAGACTAAATAATTCTGAAAATGGAACATATCAAGGAGAAATTATTAGCATCCCCCACCCACCCCTGAAAAAAATCAAGTCATCCCATTGTAGTCTTACAATAGTCACTGAAGACCCTTATCATTATTTAAATTTTATGCAATAATCATAAATAGTTTCTGAGATATGGCGCGACATGTGAAAAAAAACCTTTTTACAAAACCTCAATAACTCTAAAATAAAATTTTGAATCATCACCAAAAGTATACAGATCTTTAGATTGATATAACTAAGAAGTGTATAAAGATTTAAGCAATAATCATAAATCGTTTTTGAGATACAGCGACATGTGAAAAAAACACACCCCTGTTTTAAGTACAAAGTCCGTAACTCAAAAGTTTTAATATTATTTTCACCAAAAGTATACAGATCGTTTGACCATCATAAGAACAAGAGTGCACACGCTGAAATGTCTCGCCTTTACTAATCATTGATATAATGTTGATAGTCCTAAATATAAAGCTTTACTACAACTACCACATAAACTTAACATGATCCAAGAAAATGAGGTCAAGGTCATATAAACCAAACAAGAAATACATGTACACCTTACAATCAATACACTAAATATAGTTGACCTATTGCTTATAGTTTCTAAGATACAGACTTAACCAAGAAAACTAAACATTGACCAATGAACCATGAAAATGAGGTCAAGGTCAGATGAACCATGCCAGGCAGACATGTACAGCTTGCAATCCTTCCATACAACAAATATAGTTGACCTATTGCTTATAGTATTAGAAAAACAGATCAAAACACAAAAACTTAACACTGAGCAATGAACCGTGAAAATGAGGTAAAGGTCAAATAAAACCTGCAAGACTGACATGTACATCATAAAATATTTCCATACACCAAATATAGTTGACCTATTGCATATAGTATTAGAAAAAAAAAAGACCAAAACTCAAAAACTTAACTTTGACCACTGAACCATGAAAATGAGGTCAAGGTCAGAAGACACATGCCAGCTAGACATGTAAACCTTACAATCATTCCATACACCAAATATAGTAGACCTATTGCATACAGTATAAGACAAACAGACCAAAACACAAAAACTTAACTATAACCACTGAACCATGAAAATGAGGTCAAGGTCAGATGACACCTGCCAGTTGGACATGTACACCTTACAGTCCTTCCATACACCGAATATGCTAGACCTATTGCTTCTAGTATCTGAGATATGGACTTGACCACCAAAACTTAACCTTGTTCACTGATCCATGAAACGAGGTCGAGGTCAAGTGAAAACTGTCTGACGGACATGAGGACCTTGCAAGGTATGCACATACCAAATATAGTTATCCTATTACTCATAATAAGAGAGAAATTAACATTACAAAAATCTGAACTTTTTTCAAGTAGTCACTGAACCATGAAAATGAGGTCAAGGACAATGGACATGTGACAGATGGAAACTTCGTAACATAAGGCATCTATATACAAAGTATGAAGCATCCAGGTCTTCCACCTTCTAAAATATAAAGCTTTTAAGAAGTTAGCTAACGCCACCGCCGCCGGATCACTATCCCTATGTCGAGCTTTCTGCGACAAAAGTCGCAGGCTCGACAAAAACTATGTTAAGTTTCATGAAATTTGGATAAGTTGTTCTCAAGTTACAGTGCGACATGTTTTCGACGGACAGACGGATGCCAGACATTTGTATACCATAATACGTCCCGTCAAAATTTTGACGAGCGTATAAAATTACGAAAAATAGTGAAAAATTGACTTTAAAGGGCAATAACTCCTTAAGGGGTCAATTGACAATTTTGGTCATGTTGACCTGATGAACATTTTAACCCCGTTAGATTTGCTCTAAATGCTTTAGTTTCACAGATATAATGCAAAATCTGCATTTTACCTCTATGTTCAATTTTTAGCCATGGCCGCCATCTTGGTAGGTGGGCGCGGTCATCGGATACATTTTTTAAACTAGATACCCTAAGGATGATTTAGGCCAAGTATGGTTTAACTTGGCCCAGTAATTTCAGGAGAAGATTTTTGTAAAGATTACAAAATTTACAAAAATTGTAAAAAATTGACTTTAAAGGGCAATAACTCTTTAAGGAGTATGACAATTTTGGTCATGTTCACTTATTTGTAGATCTTACTTTGCTAAACATTTTTGCTGTTGATAGTTTATCTCTATCTATTATAATATTCAAGACAACCAAAAACTGTAAAATTTCTTTAAAAGTACCAATTCAGGGCAGCAACCCAACAACAGGTTTTCTGATTTGTCTGAAAATTTCAGGGCAGCTAGATCTTGACCTGATGAACATTTTGAACACCCATGTCAGAATTCTCTAAATGCTTTAGTTTCAGAGATATAAGCCAATAAACTGCTTCGCCGAGCGAAGCTGGATACGACCGCAGACCCTGAACAGTTGGGGCAAAATGGACACAATATTCAAGCTTGATACAGGTCCGAATTTGAATTGTTATTACATATTTGACACATTATAGGTTTCTGACACAAAAATAAATGTAGTCAAAGAACTAGAAATTGGTTATATGATTTAAATCGATATTCAATTGAAGATTTCTTGCTGTTTGGCAACACACTGTGCTGTAGCGCAATACTTAGTAAATCTGTTTTCATACTATTAGCAAAATAAATTGTAACCCCAAATTTTTCTTTGGAAAATTTACAATTTCTTAAATCTTGAGGTAAAAAAATTGACTCCCAAACAAATTTTTCTTAGCCCCCCTTTTCAAAAAAATATTTGAAGAAATTTAATTTTTAATTTTAATTTCTTAAATCTTGAAAAAAAATAGCCCCCAAATTTTTTGTTTTACCCAGCGCCCCTTCCCCTTTTCCAGAAATTAGAAATTTTCGTTTTGCCAAATGTGGTACAATTTAAGAGACATCCATACACTTATACACAAGTTATTGTCCTGAAACTAGAAAATGCTTGTTTGGGCCCTTTTGGACCATCACCCAAAACAATCCCAACCTTCCTTTTCTGGTATTGAACTTTTAAAGTTATTGTCTGAAACCAAATGTCTTGGAAGACGACTACGTGATAGCAATATACGACCCCAAAATTTTTACGGTCATATAAAACTGCATTTCACCCCGATGTTCAATTTTTAGCCATGGCGGCCATCTTGGTTGGTGGACGGGGTCATTGGATACATTTATAAACTAGATACCCAAAGGATGATTTTGGCCAAGTTTGGTTTTATTTGGCCCAGTAGTTTTAGAGGAGAAGATTTTGTAAAGTTAACAGACGACAACAACGGACGATGGACCCCAAGTGACGAGAAAAGCTTAAAGAGCTTCCTTTATTGACATTTTAACAAAAATCATTGAAATACATACCGCATTGTCCCTTTCGGATTCTTTTAACCTACAAAAATAGTTTCTAGTAAAATAGATATACATGTATAAACAAATATATTTTTAAGTTTCAAGTTGATGTGACTACAACATCATAGATAGCCATCTTGAACTTGAAGCGACAGACGCACTGAACTGAAAAACATGATACCCATACTGGTGTAAGCGGGCGGTATAAAAATAATTAAATTGATGACACTTTACTGTTTTGCAAGTTGAGAGAATATTTACCATCAAGTTTGTGCATGAAATTCAATTGATGGATGTCAGGAAGTTACTTGGTTAGGAAAATCAATTTTCATACTATATTTGGAAATATTTCTCAGTTTACCCAACAACTATTTGATCATCACTAGTTAAAAATACCAAATTTGTGTAGAAACAGATTTGATTGGTTTCTAAAAGATAATCTGAAGGTAACTCCTCTAGGGATGTTTTAAGGTCTTACACACCTAGACAAACAAACTGGACAAAGCAGAGTGATAGATTTGATCTCAATCAGATTGGGATTTCGTTGCACAAACAAAAACATGCTTCTTGAATAACCTAGACAAACAAACTGGACAAAGCAGAGTGATAGATTTGATCTCAATCAGATTGGGATTTCGTTGCACAAACAAAAACATGCTTCTTGAATAAAAAGACAATCAAGAGTGAATTTTAAGTTTATCAAAGAATGACACATGTTTAAATCACAATAGAAAACTACTTTATAGATCCGAAATAAAACTGAATTTTATATTAACAATCAAATATCATCTGAATTTTCTTTGATTAATGAACATCATGAACATAGTGGCCGATATGGTGGCATTAAACAAAGTTTCAAGCACAGTTCATAGCTATATATAATATAACAAGTACCACAAAAGTAAAGGCTACAAAATGTCTATGAATCACAGAGAAATCAGATGAAGTTATTTGACCAATATCGGACACTTATATCACAAATGTAAAAGATATATGTATACAAAACTTTTCTATGATATACATTTCAAATACTATATAAGGATTCAAACACGTTAATTCTATTTGAACTGACACAACATTTCTGTTGTTAGTTTCATCTATGTTACTTTACCTGACACAACATATGTCTCGTTCGTTTCATTTTGTTATTTCACATGACGCATCATATGTGTAGTAAGCTTCATCTCTGCTACTTTACCTGACACAACATATGTGTTGTTAGTTTCATCTCTGCTACTCAACCTGACACAACATATGTGTTGTTAGTTTCATCTCTGCTACTTTACTTGACATAACATATGTGTTGTAAGTTTCATCTCTGCTACTTTACTTGACACAACATATGTATTGTTAGGTTCATCTCTGTTACTTAACCTGACAAAACATATGTGTTGTTAGTTTTCATCTCTGCTACTTTACCTGACACAACATATGTGTTGTTAGTTTCATCTCTGCTACTCAACCTGACAAAACATATGTATTGTTAGTTTCATCTATGTTACTTTACCTGACACAACATATGTCTCGTTCGTTTCATTTTGTTATTTCACATGACGCATCATATGTGTAGTAAGCTTCATCTCTGTTACTTTACCTGACATAACATGTGTGTTGTTAGTTTCATCCTTCTACTTTACCTGACACAACATGTTTGTTTTAGTTTCATCTCTGTTACTTCACCTGACACAACATATGTGTTGTTAGTTTCATCTCTGTTACTTTACCTGACACAACATATGTGTTGTTATTTTCATCTCTGTTAAAGCATTCGCTATGTTGATGAATCTTCCTGAACACTTTTCTCTCCAGTTTACCAGAATTCTATACTTGACAATCTGAATATAATCAGGATTATTCCGTTGAAGTTCTTCCCATGCTTTGAACGTCATACCAAGATGTATGGCCAATTCACGTATGGTGTTTTCGTCACAAGCTGATGCAAATCTTTGAAGTTCAATATCACTCGGTATCTGATTCAAGGCACCTTCGTGTAAACCTAAGTATGCACAAATATACTTCTTATACAGAGAATCAAACCCTGAAAGATCTGCTTATATGGTTCTAATTTGATTGTTGCTTTGTTTACAAGGGATGAAACCAAAGTATACTTATGATAGTTTACATAGAATCAATTATAACGAATTTATCATTGTCTTTACTTATACAGGTAAACAATATACACATGATAAATACAAATGTACAGTCTAAACAGGACAAATATTCACTGTATTGTCTAATAAAAGAGTATAGTGTCCATAGAACAAATCACCACATAATGTTCACTGAACAGCCTGATACAAGAGTACACTTTATTCAAGTCAGTCTATCTCAACTCTTAGTTTTGAATGTCCCTTCGTATCTTTTGCATTTGGTTTTGGGGAACTGTTTCTCCTTGGGTAACACTGGCATCTAAGCTCAATCCTGGATTTTGCTGGGTTTCTGTTACTCAATAGTTTTGTGAAATGTTTTATCATTGTTATTTGTCTTTTCGTCGTTTTTATTTTTGACTATGGTATTGCATAATTCTATTGGATATGTTGTTTTGTTTTGCCTAAGGTATTGCATAATTCTATTGGATTATTTTTGACTAAGGTATTGCATAATTCTATTGGATATGTCGTTTTATTTTTGACTATGGTATTGCATAATTCTATTGGATATGTCGTTTTATTTTTGACTAAGGTATTGCATAATTCTATTGGATATGTCGTTTTATTTTTGACAATGGTATTGCATAATTCTATTGGATATGTCGTTTTATTTTTGACTAAGGTATTGCATAATTCTATTGGATATGTCGTTTTATTTTTGACTAAGGTATTACATAATTCTATTGGATATGCTGTTTTGATTACCCTATTTTTCTTAGTTTTTACCCGTCAGGATGATTAACCACAAAATAATCATTGTACGTCAGGATGATTAACCACAAAATAATCATTGTACTACCTGATACAAGAAATATGTCTTTACAGATTTTTAATGTAGCTGTTGCATTCATAACGATCTATCAGAAGTAACATTTACATGAAGTAAATACAAACTAATACTAAGTGAGAATTTCATTCTTTTTAAAGATACTGACTTTGAAAAGGTGAATATTTGTGTTATTAGTTCTTTGTATTTCTAAATATACTGGCAAAAATAATTGAACTATTTTTACTTCATATAAGTACCAAACTTTCAGTATATGTTTAAACAATGTAAAGCACTATATTTTTGTAGTTTTATTATTTGCCTTAAAATAACAGTCTATTCTGTTGTATAGTAGTAACCAGCAGATTCAGAACTATTTGGGATGTTAATGTAAAAACAAGGAAATGTATAAAAATAAGAAGATGTATTATGAGTGTCAATGAGACAAAAATCCTCCAGAATTCAAATAACAAGGATGCTAGCAATTATAGGTAACTGTATGACCTTCAACAATAAGAAAAACCCATACTGTATATTCAGCCATAAAAGTATCGACATGAAAAATGCGAAACGATTCAACTAAGAAAATTAACAGCCTGTTCCGATTTCACGCTCACAATATCGTATGCCCCTGTTTGATCTATGAAATACGGCTCAAAATCCTAATTTGGTAAACATTCTAAAAGATATAATAATGAATACGTGTACTCGTCAACAGATCATTACAAATGCAAGTCCTCGCAAGTATTCTTATTTGGGAATAAAACTTGATGATTACGAATACTTATAATATGCATTTATGTTTGGTATATTATAGTCCGTATTTCAAACCGAAAATGATGAAGACATCAAGGGATCATAAAAACAAGTTGAATAAATTAAGGCGAAAGAAGTTGACCTATATTCAAAGTTTGTGAATCCATAAAACATTTAAGGAATTGAATGAAATTCAAAAGGAACGAGACTGGGTACATGACAGAGAACGCGTCCCCGGCTAGGCTTTATATCAGTATTTAAACAAACCAGCCAGAAATTGTGCATTGGAATACTCGCTGTCAGATGAAATAATCTACCAAACTCCATAAATTTGTTGTCTATCAACAAGTCTAGCATTTTAATGGTATCATATGTTGTGGGATTCAGTGTGGTACTTTAAGTAAGATTTTTATTACTCAAAAACAAGTGATTAGTATTGTTTGAGGCATTGTTTGCTAGAACAACAACATATTAGTCTCGAAGAAAGGATAAAGCATCCACAATCTTAAGACTCCTTATAAGCTCAGAAACCCGTGTGATCATTGTACATCGTAGATATTGAATACACTTCTGAATGCATGACCGACATAAAGAGGGTTGAAATATATCCCATTGACAATCAATCCGTTTCTCCTTATTTACCAAGGAAACAATTTGTTTATAGACAGATCAAAACATCACACAGTAGACAATTTTTTTTTTACAGTTGCAAAATTGAGAGACATGGTCCAAAATGAAAATAACTTCAGAATTCACTTATGACAAGGCTAATGATAAAGAGATTGCTGATGACTTTAAAGTGTCACAGCACAGTTCAGAGAATATAGTAATATAAATTTTTGGTGGAGCAATTGGAATAGGGGAGCGAATGAAGTACTACTATTTATCTGCTAAACTATATATATCTTAAAAGACTTCTCGATAGAAACTTTCCATCCCTTATCTAGATTCACAATTTTCATATTTTTCTATTGGTAGCACTATGTGGCCGTACTGCTCAATTAGTAACCAAAATCAGTCAAACTTCAGAGCAATGCCCTGCTGTAATTAATCAGCTTTTAATACGTTCATATAATAACAGTTATTCACTTCCATTGGAATTAAAGAATTAAAAAGGCGTGACTTTCAGATCACTATTTTTGGTTTTGATTGCCCCTTGTTGCTTTCTCCTCTTTTCCATGTTTTCACTTGTTTTCTTAGTGCTCGGTCTTTTAGTATCTTTTTATTGTCATTCAGTGTTGTGTAATAACTATAATTCTGGGTTTCTCTTTATATTTACATCATGTACAAATTTAAAGATAAAAGTAAAACTGGAAACTGAAATGGTAAAATTGTCATTTAAGGGCAATAACTCGCATCAGGAGAGGTCTGACAGTTTTAACCAACTTGGACAGTTGGTAGATCTTGACATTATGAACATTTGCAACCCATTATTTTTCTCTATCTATAACGGTTTACAATATTGAATTCAAAACATTTCACACCTTAATTCTATGTTTAGCCTTGACAGTCATGTAAGTTGACGGATGGGATCATCGGTCATAACTTAAACAAACCTTGATACACTAAGGATAATTGTGTCCAAGTTTGGTTTCATGAATAAAGTTAACGGACAACCATGATGGATGAAGATGATGGACAACAACGATGACAAAGAATGACAGAAAACAGGCCCCAGCCAAGTGATGGTGAAAGCTCACAGTAGCCTTTTAGGCCAGGTCAACTAAAACAAAAGTCTACCTATGCTACATATTACTTTTCCTGTCCCAAGTCAGCCTCAGATGTAATTGTCTTATGTCTCTAATAGTTTTTATACGAATGTTTAACTTTGAACAATCTAGAATAGAATATATTTTAGGCTTCTATCCACCAGAGAACAAAGCTTTTGAAATATTGAAATATGTATGCTGATTTTAGATTCTTTTGTTTGGTTTAGAAGAGAGGCAAAAGATACAAAAGGACACTCAAACTCTTGAGTCAAAAATAAACTGACAACGCCATGGCTAAAAACAAAGAAGAACAACAAACAACAAACAACAGTACACAAAACACAGAATGGAAAACTAAAACTGAGCAACACGGACCCCACCAAAAACTGGGGTGATCTAAAGTGCTCTCAAAAACTCATGTACATGAAAGTATGGCAGTATTTTAATTTACATCTTATTAACTGCTGAGGTCACATACATGCACAATGACTAAAACGAGGGCCTCAACACCAGTAGTTCTACTCTAAAACCCTCATGTCTATTAAAACAAACAGTGATTCTTTGTTCCTCACTGAGTTTTGTAGTTACATTTGACATACGCCAAATATGCATCCCATATTACCTTTTCATACAAAAACGATACTTTTGGTGAATAAATAACAATCAAAGCCTTATAGCGCTGGAAAAAGCATTTGCTGTATATCTTACAAAGAAGAAAATATCTAAATCTAGATTGTTTCTTTTAAACTGTTTCAATACAAAAAAATTTAAAATACAGGGCATCGTAAACCAGACCAGTAATGCTACTTCCTAATACCAGAAATTACCATGTGAAATAAACATGGCTAATTGCAGATCGGCAAACACAGTTAGGTTTACCAATGCGATGACAAAAGGTTGCAGTAGTATATTGGGCAAATAAGTTCAAAGGGCGTAACTCCCGGAAAAAATTGAATCGTAATTTCCTGTCGATATGCACATCTACGTAGTATGTCCTTATTATCTGAAAAGATTTCATGAAATTCTGTTGTGTGGTTTGAGAGGAGTTGCGATGACAAACTGTTGCAGTAGTACATTAAAGTAAATAAGTTCAAAGGGGCGTAACTCCTAGAAAAAGAATTGAATCGTAATTTCCTGTCGATATGCACAACTACATAGCATGTCCTTATTATCTAAAAAGGTTTCGTGAAATTCTGTTGTGTGGTTTGAGAGGAGTTGCGATGACAAGAAACAGGACTGACGGACGGACGGACGGACTGACGGACGGACGGGTCAAAAACATTATACCCTCCGCAACTCGTTGCGTGGGAATAATAATAAACAAAAATAAATAAAATGCTTCGCTGAGCGCAGCCTGATACTACCGCAGAGGTCGAATCCTGAACAGTTTGGGCAAATTTGGACACAATATTCAAGCTTGATCCTGTCTGAATTTAGATTGTGATCAAATTTTGACACAACATAGGTTTCTGACACAAAATAAATGTGGTCAAAGATCTTACAAATCTATTGCGCAATACTGTGCAATTTAAGGCTTCTTCTTTCTTCTTGAAACTTTTCAAAATTTGAAATTTGTAAAATTTTGAAAACAAAATATGAAGCCCTTTAAAAATTGGAACCCCACCATTTTGAATCCTCCTTGGAGCAATTACCTCAAACTCAATCCCAACCTTTCCTTTGTATTATGAAACCTTGTAGTACAACTTCAGAGAGATCTATTCACTTAAACACAAGTTATTGTCTGGAAACTAGAAAATGCTTGTTTTGGCCCTTTTGGCCCCTCATTCCTGCATGTATGGGACAATTGCCCCAAACTCAATCCCAGACTTCCCTTTGTGATATGGAACCTTGTGGTACAATGTCAGAGAGATCCATACACTCACACACAAGTTATTGTCTTGAAACTACAAAATGCTTATTTTATGCACCTTTTGGCCCTTAATTCCTAAACTGTTGGCACCATAACCCCAAAATGAATCCCAACCTTCTATTTGTGGTATTAAACATTGTGGTACAATTTCAGAGCAATCAAAATACTTACACACAAGTTATTATCCTGAAACTAGAAAATGCTTGTTTTGGGTCCCTTTTTCCTAAACAGTTGGGACCATCATCCCAAAATCAATCCCAACCTCCCTATTATGGTATTGAACCTTCCTAAAAATTTCATAGAGATCCATTCACTTAATTAAAATTATTGTTCGAAACCAAATGTGTCTTGGACGACGACGACATCATACCATTAAATGATCCCCAAAAATGTTTGCGGTCGTATAAAAATTCCTTTCCTCCGCTCCAAAATTTATTTCACCTAGGGCCTGTATAATGCTGGCAATGCCTTGAAATGTTTTATGGAAAACCCTTCAAAAATATTCGGGCAGGGGTTCCCTGACCCCGACAGGTCTGGGGGCATTCACCCAATAAAAGTATGCTGAAAGGAAAGATATAATAATGGTTTATAGAAAAGTAAGACTAAATAATTCTGAAAATGGAACATATCAAGGAGAAATTATTAGCATCCCCACCCACCCCTGAAAAAAATCAAGTCATCCCATTGTAGTCTTACAATAGTCACTGAAGACCCTTATCATTATTTAAATTTTATGCAATAATCATAAATAGTTTCTGAGATATGGCGCGACATGTGAAAAAAAACCTTTTTACAAAAACCTCAATAACTCTAAAATAAAATTTTGAATCATCACCAAAAGTATACAGATCTTTAGATTGATATAACTAAGAAGTGTATAAAGATTTAAGCAATAATCATAAATCGTTTTTGAGATACAGCGCGACATGTGAAAAAACACACCCTGTTTTAAGTACAAAGTCCGTAACTCAAAAGTTTTAATATTATTTTCACCAAAAGTATACAGATCGTTTGACCATCATAAGAACAAGAGTGCACACGCTGAAATGTCTCGCCTTTACTAATCATTGATATAATGTTGATAGTCCTAAATATAAAGCTTTACTACAACTACCACATAAACTTAACATGATCCAAGAAAATGAGGTCAAGGTCATATAAACCAAACAAGAAATACATGTACACCTTACAATCAATACACTAAATATAGTTGACCTATTGCTTATAGTTTCTAAGATACAGACTTAACCAAGAAAACTAAACATTGACCAATGAACCATGAAAATGAGGTCAAGGTCCGATGAACCATGCCAGGCAGACATGTACAGCTTGCAATCCTTCCATACAACAAATATAGTTGACCTATTGCTTATAGTATTAGAAAAACAGATCAAAACACAAAACTTAACACTGAGCAATGAACCGTGAAAATGAGGTAATGGTCAAATAAAACCTGCAAGACTGACATGTACATCATAAAATATTTCCATACACCAAATATAGTTGACCTATTGCATATAGTATTAGAAAAAAGACCAAAACTCAAAAACTTAACTTTGACCACTGATCCATGAAAATGAGGTCAAGGTGAGAAGACACCTGCCAGCTAGACATGTACACCTTACAATCATTCCATACACCAAATATAGTAGACCTATTGCATACAGTATAAGACAAACAGACCAAAACACAAAACTTAACTATAACCACTGAACCATAAAAATGAGGTCAAGGTCAGATGACACCTGCCAGTTGGACATGTACACCTTACAGTCCTTCCATACACCGAATATGCTAGACCTATTGCTTCTAATATCTGAGATATGGACTTGACCTTGTTCATTGATCCATGAAACGAGGTCGAGGTCAAGTGAAAACTGATTGACGGGCATGAGGACCTTGCAAGGTAATGCACATACCAAATATAGTTACCCTATTACTCATAATAAGAAATTAACATTACAAAAAAATCTGATCTTTTTTTTTAAGTAGTCACTGAACCATGAAAACGAGGTCAAGGACAATGGACATGTGACAGATGGAAACTTCTTAACATAAGGCATCAAAAAATACACAAAGTATGAAGCATCCAGGTCTTCCACCTTCTAAAATATAAAGCTTTTACGAAGTTAGCTAACGCCACCGCCGGATCACTATCCCTGTCGAGCTTTCTGCGACAAAAGTCGCAGGCTCGACAAAAACTATGTTAAGTTTCATGAAATTTGGATAAGTTGTTCTCAAGTTACAGTGCGACATGTTTTCGACGGACAGACGGATGCCAGACATTTGTATACCATAATACGTCCCGTCAAAATTTTGACGAGCGTATAAAATTATGAAAATAGTGAAAATTGACTTTAAAGGACAATAACTCCTTAAGGGTCAATTGACAATTTTGGTCATGTTGACCTGATGAACATTTTAACCCCGGTAGATTTGCTCTTAATGCTTTAGTTTCAGAGATATAAGCCAAAACTGCATTTTACCTCTATGTTCAATTTTTAGCCATGGCCGCCATCTTTGTAGGTGGGCGTGGTCATCGGATACATTTTCTAAACTAGATACCCTAAGGATGATTTAGGTCAAGTATGGTTTAACTTGGCCCAGTAATTTCAGGAGAAGATTTTGTAAAGATTACAAAATTTACAAAAATTGTAAAAAATTGACTTTAAAGGGCAATAACTCTTTAAGGAGTATGACAATTTTGGTCATGTTCACTTATTTGTAGATCTTACTTTGCTAAACATTTTGCTGTTGATAGTTTATCTCTATCTATTATAATATTCAAGACAACCAAAACTGTAAAATTTCTTTAAAAGTACCAATTCAGGGCAGCAACCCAACAACAGGTTTTCTGATTTGTCTGAAAATTTCAGGGCAGCTAGATCTTGACCTGATGAACATTTTGAACACCCATGTCAGAATTCTCTAAATGCTTTAGTTTCAGAGATATAAGCCAATAAACTGCTTCGCGGCGAAGCTGGATACGACCGCAGACCCTGAACAGTTGGGGCAAAATGGACACAATATTCAAGCTTGATACAGGTCCGAATTTGAATTGTTATTACATATTTGACACATTATAGGTTTCTGACACAAAAATAAATGTAGTCAAAGAACTAGAAATTGGTTATATGATTTAAATCGATATTCAATTGAAGATTTCTTGCTGTTTGGCAACACACTGTGCTGTAGCGCAATACTTAGTAAATCTGTTTTCATACTATTAGCAAAATAAATTGTAACCCCAAATTTTTCTTTGGAAAATTTACAATTTCTTAAATCTTGAGGTAAAAAATTGACTCCCCAAACAAATTTTTCTTAGCCCCCTTTTCAAAAAAATATTTGAAGAAATTTAATTTTAATTTTAATTTCTTAAATCTTGAAAAAAAATAGCCCCCAAATTTTTTTGTTTTACCCAGCGCCCCTTCCCCTTTTCCAGAAATTAGAAATTTTCGTTTTGCCAAATGTGGTACAATTTAAGAGACATCCATACACTTATACACAAGTTATTGTCCTGAAACTAGAAAAATGCTTGTTTGGGCCCCTTTTGGACCATCACCCCAAAACAATCCCAACCTTCCTTTTCTGGTATTGAACTTTTTAAAGTTATTGTCTGGAAACCAAATGTCTTCGGAAGACGACTACGTGATAGCAATATCGACCCCAAAATTTTTACGGTCATATAAAACTGCATTTCACCCCGATGTTCAATTTTAGCCATGGCGGCCATCTTGGTTGGTGGACGGGGTCATTGGATACATTTTTAAACTAGATACCCAAAGGATGATTTTGGCCAAGTTTGGTTTTATTTGGCCCAGTAGTTTTAGAGGAGAAGATTTTTGTAAAAGTTAACAGGCGACAACAACGGACGATGGACCCCAAGTGACGAGAAAAGCTTAAAGAGCTTCCTTTATTGACATTTTAACAAAAATCATTGAAATACATACCGCATTGTCCCTTTCGGATTCTTTTAACCTACAAAAATAGTTTCTAGTAAAATAGATATACATGTATAAACAAATATATTTTTAAGTTTCAAGTTGATGTGACTACAACATCATAGATAGCCATCTTGAACTTGAAACGACAGACGCTGACTGAAAACATGATACCCATACTGGTGTAAGCGGGCGGTATAAAAATAATTAAATTGATGACACTTTACTGTTTTGCAAGTTGAGAGAATATTTACCATCAAGTTTGTGCATGAAATTCAATTGATGGATGTCAGGAAGTTACTTGGTTAGGAAAATCAATTTTCATACTATATTTGGAAATATTTCTCAGTTTACCCAACAACTATTTGATCATCACTAGTTAAAAATACCAAATTTGTGTAGAAACAGATTTGATTGGTTTCTAAAAGATAATCTGAAGGTAACTCCTCTAGGGATGTTTTAAGGTCTTACACCTAGACAAACAAACTGGACAAAGCAGAGTGATAGATTTGATCTCAATCAGATTGGGATTTCGTTGCACAAACAAAAACATGCTTCTTGAATAACCTAGACAAACAAACTGGACAAAGCAGAGTGATAGATTTGATCTCAATCAGATTGGGATTTCGTTGCACAAACAAAAACATGCTTCTTGAATAAAAAGACAATCAAGAGTGAATTTTAAGTTTATCAAAGAATGACACATGTTTAAATCACAATAGAAAACTACTTTATAGATCCGAAATAAAACTGAATTTTATATTAACAATCAAATATCATCTGAATTTTCTTTGATTAATGAACATCATGAACATAGTGGCCGATATGGTGGCATTAAACAAAGTTTCAAGCACAGTTCATAGCTATATATAATATAACAAGTACCACAAAAGTAAAGGCTACAAAATGTCTATGAATCACAGAGAAATCAGATGAAGTTATTTGACCAATATCGGACACTTATATCACAAATGTAAAAAGATATATGTATACAAAACTTTTCTATGATATACATTTCAAATACTATATAAGGATTCAAACACGTTAATTCTATTTGAACTGACACAACATTTCTGTTGTTAGTTTCATCTATGTTACTTTACCTGACACAACATATGTCTCGTTCGTTTCATTTTGTTATTTCACATGACGCATCATATGTGTAGTAAGCTTCATCTCTGCTACTTTACCTGACACAACATATGTGTTGTTAGTTTCATCTCTGCTACTCAACCTGACACAACATATGTGTTGTTAGTTTCATCTCTGCTACTTTACTTGACATAACATATGTGTTGTAAGTTTCATCTCTGCTACTTTACTTGACACAACATATGTATTGTTAGGTTCATCTCTGTTACTTAACCTGACAAAACATATGTGTTGTTAGTTTTCATCTCTGCTACTTTACCTGACACAACATATGTGTTGTTAGTTTCATCTCTGCTACTCAACCTGACAAAACATATGTATTGTTAGTTTCATCTATGTTACTTTACCTGACACAACATATGTCTCGTTCGTTTCATTTTGTTATTTCACATGACGCATCATATGTGTAGTAAGCTTCATCTCTGTTACTTTACCTGACATAACATGTGTGTTGTTAGTTTCATCCTTCTACTTTACCTGACACAACATGTTTGTTTTAGTTTCATCTCTGTTACTTCACCTGACACAACATATGTGTTGTTAGTTTCATCTCTGTTACTTTACCTGACACAAAAGATGTGTAGTTAATTTCATATCTGTTAAAGCTCGCTTTATGTTGCTGAATCTTCCTGAATATTTTTCTCTCCAGTTTACCAGAATTCTATACTTGACAGTCGCAATATTATAAGGATTATTCCTTTGAAGTTCTTCCCATGCCTTAAACGTCATACCAAGATGTATGGCCAATTCACGTATGGTGTTTTCGTCACAAGCTGATGCAAATCTTTGAAGTTCAATATCACTCGGTATCTGATTCAAGGCACCTTCGTGTAAACCTAAGTATGCACAAAATATACTTCTTATACAGAGAATCAAACCCTGAAAGATCTGCTTATATGGTTCTAATTTGATTGTTGCTTTGTTTACAAGGGATGAAACCAAAGTATACTTATGATAGTTTACATAGAATCAATTATAACGAATTTATCATTGTCTTTACTTATACAGGTAAACAATATACACATGATAAATACAAATGTACAGTCTAAACAGGACAAATATTCACTGTATTGTCTAATAAAAGAGTATAGTGTCCATAGAACAAATCACCACATAATGTTCACTGAACAGCCTGATACAAGAGTACACTTTATTCAAGTCAGTCTATCTCAACTCTTAGTTTTGAATGTCCCTTCGTATCTTTTGCATTTGGTTTTGGGGAACTGTTTCTCCTTAGGTAACACTGGCATCTAAGCTCAATCCTGGATTTTGCTGGGTTTCTGTTACTCAATAGTTTTGTGAAATGTTTTATCATTGTTATTTGTCTTTTCGTCGTTTTTATTTTTGACTATGGTATTGCATAATTCTATTGGATATGTTGTTTTGTTTTTGCCTAAGGTATTGCATAATTCTATTGGATTATTTTTGACTAAGGTATTGCATAATTCTATTGGATATGTCGTTTTATTTTTGACTATGGTATTGCATAATTCTATTGGATATGTCGTTTTATTTTTGACTAAGGTATTGCATAATTCTATTGGATATGTCGTTTTATTTTTGACAATGGTATTGCATAATTCTATTGGATATGTCGTTTTATTTTTGACTAAGGTATTGCATAATTCTATTGGATATGTCGTTTTATTTTTGACTAAGGTATTACATAATTCTATTGGATATGCTGTTTTTGATTACCCTATTTTTCTTAGTTTTTACCCGTCAGGATGATTAACCACAAAATAATCATTGTACGTCAGGATGATTAACCACAAAATAATCATTGTACTACCTGATACAAGAAATATGTCTTTACAGATTTTTAATGTAGCTGTTGCATTCATAACGATCTATCAGAAGTAACATTTACATGAAGTAAATACAAACTAATACTAAGTGAGAATTTCATTCTTTTTAAAGATACTGACTTTGAAAAGGTGAATATTTGTGTTATTAGTTCTTTGTATTTCTAAATATACTGGCAAAAATAATTGAACTATTTTTACTTCATATAAGTACCAAACTTTCAGTATATGTTTAAACAATGTAAAGCACTATATTTTGTAGTTTTATTATTTGCCTTAAAATAACAGTCTATTCTGTTGTATAGTAGTAACCAGCAGATTCAGAACTATTTGGGATGTTAATGTAAAAACAAGGAAATGTATAAAATAAGAAGATGTATTATGAGTGTCAATGAGACAAAAATCCTCCAGAATTCAAATAACAAGGATGCTAGCAATTATAGGTAACTGTATGACCTTCAACAATAAGAAAAACCCATACTGTATATTCAGCCATAAAAGTATCGACATGAAAAATGCGAAACGATTCAACTAAGAAAATTAACAGCCTGTTCGATTTCACGCTCACAATATCGTATGCCCCTGTTTGATCTATGAAATACGGCTCAAAATCCTAATTTGGTAAACATTCTAAAAGATATAATAATGAATACGTGTACTCGTCAACAGATCATTACAAATGCAAGTCCTCATAAGTATTCTTATTTGGGAATAAAACTTGATGATTACGAATACTTATAATATGCATTTATGTTTGGTATATTATAGTCCGTATTTCAAACCGAAAATGATGAAGACATCAAGGATCATAAAACAAGTTGAATAAATTAAAGCGAAAGAAGTTGACCTATATTCAAAGTTTGTGAATCCATAAAACATTTAAGGAATTGAATGAAATTCAAAAGGAACGAGACTGGGTACATGACAGAGAACGCGTCCCGGCTAGGCTTTATATCAGTATTTAAACAAACCAGCCAGAAATTGTGCATTGGAATACTCGCTGTCAGATGAAATAATCTACCAAACTCCATAAATTTGTTGTCTATCAACAAGTCTAGCATTTTAATGGTATCATATGTTGTGGGATTCAGTGTGGTACTTTAAGTAAGATTTTTATTACTCAAAAACAAGTGATTAGTATTGTTTGAGGCATTGTTTGCTAGAACAACAACATATTAGTCTCAAGAAAGGATAAAGCATCCACAATCTTAAGACTCCTTATAAGCTCAGAAACCCGTGTGATCATTGTACATCGAGATATTGAATACACTTCTGAATGCATGACCGACATAAAGAGGGTTGAAATATATCCCATTGACAATCAATCCGTTTCTCCTTATTTACCAAGGAAACAATTTGTTTATAGACAGATCAAAACATCACACAGTAGACAATTTTTTTTTACAGTTGCAAAAATTGAGAGACATGGTCCAAAATGAAAATAACTTCAGAATTCACTTATGACAAGGCTAATGATAAAGAGATTGCTGATGACTTTAAAGTGTCACAGCACAGTTCAGAGAATATAGTAATATAAATTTTTGGTGGAGCAATTGGAATAGGGAGCGAATGAAGTACTACTATTTATCTGCTAAACTATATATATCTTAAAAGACTTCTCGATAGAAACTTTCCATCCCTTATCTAGATTCACAATTTTCATATTTTTCTATTGGTAGCACTATGTGGCGTACTGCTCCAATTAGTAACCAAAATCAGTCAAACTTCAGAGCAATGCCCTGCTGTAATTAATCAGCTTTTTAATACGTTCATATAATAACAGTTATTCACTTCCATTGGAATTAAAGAATTAAAAAGGCGTGACTTTCAGATCACTATTTTTGGTTTTGATTGCCCCTTGTTGCTTTCTCCTCTTTTCCATGTTTTCACTTGTTTTCTTAGTGCTCGGTCTTTTAGTATCTTTTTATTGTCATTCAGTGTTGTGTAATAACTATAATTCTGGGTTTCTCTTTATATTTACATCATGTACAAATTTAAAGATAAAAGTAAAACTGGAAACTGAAATGGTAAAATTGTCATTTAAGGGCAATAACTCGCATCAGGAGAGGTCTGACAGTTTTAACCAACTTGGACAGTTGGTAGATCTTGACATTATGAACATTTGCAACCCATTATTTTTCTCTATCTATAACGGTTTACAATATTGAATTCAAAACATTTCACACCTTAATTCTATGTTTAGCCTTGACAGTCATGTAAGTTGACGGATGGGATCATCGGTCATAACTTAAACAAACCTTGATACACTAAGGATAATTGTGTCCAAGTTTGGTTTCATGAATAAAGTTAACGGACAACCATGATGGATGAAGATGATGGACAACAACGATGACAAAGAATGACAGAAAACAGGCCCCAGCCAAGTGATGGTGAAAGCTCACAGTAGCCTTTTAGGCCAGGTCAACTAAAACAAAAGTCTACCTATGCTACATATTACTTTTCCTGTCCCAAGTCAGCCTCAGATGTAATTGTCTTATGTCTCTAATAGTTTTTATACGAATGTTTAACTTTGAACAATCTAGAATAGAATATATTTTAGGCTTCTATCCACCAGAGAACAAAGCTTTTGAAATATTGAAATATGTATGCTGATTTTAGATTCTTTTGTTTGGTTTAGAAGAGAGGCAAAAGATACAAAAGGACACTCAAACTCTTGAGTCAAAAATAAACTGACAACGCCATGGCTAAAAACAAAGAAGAACAACAAACAACAAACAACAGTACACAAAACACAGAATGGAAAACTAAAACTGAGCAACACGGACCCCACCAAAAACTGGGGTGATCTAAAGTGCTCTCAAAAACTCATGTACATGAAAGTATGGCAGTATTTTAATTTACATCTTATTAACTGCTGAGGTCACATACATGCACAATGACTAAAACGAGGGCCTCAACACCAGTAGTTCTACTCTAAAACCCCTCATGTCTATTAAAACAAACAGTGATTCTTTGTTCCTCACTGAGTTTTGTAGTTACATTTGACATACGCCAAATATGCATCCCATATTACCTTTTCATACAAAAACGATACTTTTGGTGAATAAATAACAATCAAAGCCTTATAGCGCTGGAAAAAGCATTTGCTGTATATCTTACAAAAGAAGAAAATATCTAAATCTAGATTGTTTCTTTTAAACTGTTTCAATACAAAAAAAATTTAAAATACAGGGCATCGTAAACCAGACCAGTAATGCTACTTCCTAATACCAGAAATTACCATGTGGAAATAAACATGGCTAATTGCAGATCGGCAAACACAGTTAGGTTTACCAATACGATACTCGATTAAATTGACAAAAGTATTTTGATATTTAAACAAGCAAGAGAGCCCCTATTTATTCTTTGATAACAGCAAAATTATTCGTAAACAATAAAATCAACCATGTTGGCATACTTTAAACTGATAATCGACGGATCGAGATTAGCCGATAGAGGGTGCTGTATTTCTTGAATCACTGCATTCGTAAATGAAATCTGTTATGTAACCTTTAGCGTTTCTAAGTAAAAGGGTTAACTGTTAAACTTTCATTTCAATATTGTGTTTGAGGAATGCCTAATCCAATTAACTTCATTTCAATACAAAAGTCAAGAAAACACATACTTTTACAAGATCTTAAAAGAACTGTAGAATGAAAATTATGTTCACTCTATTTCACGTAAACAAAATGGCATTTACATGAAGACCATAAAAGAAAATGCTTTTAAAAAATAAGGCCCCTTTACTGCTTTCATTAAGATAATGCATAAATTTTTATAGTAATTCTTCATCACATATATTTACAAATATAAAATGTTAATGCTGTAAAACATAATTTCTCATTATTTAAAATGTAAAATTTAAATACATGTAATGCAAGTAACAATACAATATGTAAACACAACCAATACCAGGGTTTGGACCTATGTTGCTGCATGCAACTGATTGAGGTAACATGTATACTGAAACATAGCTGATCGTTCATTCTTAATGAGGTGCAAAATCTTTAGATAAAAGTTTCCTTGTACAATGACTTTTGTAAAAATTTTAACTTTCAGCAAACAGGAAGTGGCTGCACGGCAGATGTAAAAATAGCTTACACGCTACAACTCAACTGCACACTAAATATACAATCATTACCTTTCACAGAAACCAAGAAAACTTGGACAAACATTTTATTTGTACATTAAGTGTCACACTATTGACTCATAGGACTTGGCAGAGGCAGAATTAAAATTGCTTACACTCTACAATTCAACATTATCAAGATGTAGACGAAATATATAATTTTTAAGAAAATGTCCTTCTACAATGAATGTTGTTAAATTTCAAACAACCGGAAAACAGGTAGTGACTGCATGGTAGAGGTAAAACTGCTTACTAGCTACAACTCGTCATTATCAAGCCGCAGACCAAAATAAATAAAATCATTTCCTTTCATAAATGCAAAGTGAACTTTGACAAGATTTTCTAATCAATGTCTTTTGGACAGATAAACAATCGAGTGGAGCAGTTATATATAATTACTAGACCTGCTTTCATCGTTAGCGACACAGGTTAAAAGCAAAATCTAATAACCTTAACTTGAACATTATGTTGTACTCACACAAAGTCAAAGGGTAACAACCTTATATATTCTGCTCAAAACTGAAGTATGTTGATGATGATACTTAAGAATAGGCATTACGTATTTGTAAGTACTCAGTTTGACACAATACAAGCTACACCTTTGGATTGAACCATTGTAAATGAACAGTTTGACAATAATTATTAATACTATTTACCTGGACAGTCCACTTCACATTGTTCTTTTGCCTGAAACAAGATATTGCTCTATATAAATACATTAATGACAATATTGGTTATAAGATATGTTACCTGTGTTTATTATTTCAGACTTAAGTACAAAATGAAGCTGTTATGATTATAGATTATATTAAAAGCCTATGAAATGTATTATTTTACAAGAAGAAACATAGTGGGAATAACATACTAGGATAAGAATAATTAAAGATTATACATATAGTAAAAAGCAATAGCGATTCTTGTCTATCTTAATATTAAACATCAATATCTATCACTGTAAATTATTACAGTATCTGAAAATATATTTGATAAGTTTTTCACAAAGGGCATGTGCAATTTTTCTAACTGCAATCAATACACCACACATCACAATTGGTGCTGCAGATGAAAATGTAGGAGAAGCACCAAATAATAAAACAAGAGGCTGTCGGTGACAGCAAACGGATTTTCCTGCAGAGGTCGAACTCTGCAACAGTTGAGCAAGTATGGACACAACATTAAAGCTGAAAACAGTACTGAATTTGGATTGTGATTGAATATTTGACACAGCATAGGTTTGTGACACTAAATGAATGTGGTCAAAGAACTGAAAAATTTTCAATTGGACATTTACCTATTATGGTCCAATATCCAAAATCTAAGTACATTGTAATATCAGCACATCAAAGAACCCCAAGAATTCAATTTTTGATCAAATAAAACAATAGTTTAATTTAGGACCCTTTGGACCTCAATGTGGACCAATTTGATAACATGATAAAGGAGCCCAAAATCCAAAATCTATCAATACATGGTTAGATTCAGCATTTCAAAGAACCCCATAAATTAAATTTTTGTTGAATCAAACAAAGTTTAATTTTGGACCCTGATTTGGACCAACTTGAAAACTGGGCCCAAAAATCTAATATTTAAACACAGGTTTAGATTCAGCATTTGAAAGAACACTATATATGTGTCTTTCTATGTTGTGATGTTACACTATTGTTTCAGAAAAAGGGTGAAGGTTTGGTACCATTAAAACGTTTAAACCCGCTGCATTTGTTTGCACCTGTCCTAAGTCAGGAATCTGATGTTCAGTAGTTGTCGTTTGTTGATGTGGTTCGTAAGTGTTTCTCGTTTCTCGTTTTATATAGATTAGACCGTTGGTTTTCCGTTTGAATGGTTTTACACTAGTAATTTTGGGGCCCTTTATAGCTTACTGTTCAGTGTGAGCCTAGGCTCCGTGTTGAAGACCGTACTTTGACCTATAATGGTTTACATTTATAAATTTTGACTTGGATGGAGAGTTGTCTCATTGGCACTCATACCACATCTTCTTATTTAAATTATGTTGAAATGAAACAGTTTAATTTTATCCATATGTTTTCTGTGCAAAGGAAATAACTCAAACTGGATAAAATAAGATATGATGTAATTTTCAAATTATAATCAATAATATAATAACAACAACCAGTGATCAATAAGTTCTCTAAAATTATATATGATTTAACACTCAAACATTGTTAGAATCAGCATATCAAAGAACCCAAGAATTCAATTTTGAAGAAATTAAACAAAAGTTTAATTTAGGACCCTTTGGAACTCAATGTGGTATTATCTAATTAATAATGAAAATAATACAGGTTTAGATTCAGCATTTCAAAGAAATCTATATATATATTCAATTTATGTTGAAATCAAACACAGTTTAATGTTGGACCCCGATTTGGACCAACTTGAAAACTGGGCCCAAAATCAGAAAACTAAATATATGTTTATAAATAGACAATATAAGCTTAGTTTTTAAAGGAGTTCACTTCCTAAAAAATATATATAGCATTCAGAAAATTAGTTTTACAGAATAACAAACTAACTTACCACAAAATTCTTCAAACAATTTACCAAAGAAAAGAAAAAATTCCAAAATTTTATTTATCATTAATACAATGTCTTTTAAAAATCTATAAAACTAATCTGTAATTATCTTCAAAAGTCTAAAAATATAGCTTATAATAATCAGCACTTAGGAAACAGAAAATTTTCATATAAATCTGTCACTCCAATTATAATTTTGAAATAAGACATTTACCATATGCTTTGTCATAATCTGATAACAGGAGAAAATTACTTAAAACACTTAGTGTAATCAAACTTTATATATATAATTAACCATTTTGGTACAAAGATAAATAACTCAATCACATTATAAATACCACTTTTGGATATTAAAAGGATGATAACTCAACAAGGAAAAAGCTAAAATCGTGAAAATTGAACTTGATCTCAATTAGTCAAGGAAACAACATATCTCAATTTGTAAAAATTCCATCAAAGCGTTTTCATGTTATTGAATGGACACTGTTTGGCATCCCCAAATCAATAACTGATATTTCCTTGAAAATCTGGTTAAAACTAGATGTGTTGGAGCGACATGAATGGCCCGTCTCAAAAGTTGAAAAATCTGCAATTTCAACAACACATGTGGACACAAACATGCATGGATAGTATCCAGCTCACAAGACCAATACTAGTTTGATGAAAAATTTCCTTGATTAATAAGCAGTTAAATTTCAAACTATCAGCAAACTGGAAGTGGATGTACTGAAGATGTGTTGAAACGACATGAAAATCAGCATATTGGAATGAAACATAAACTTGATCTGTAACTCATCATGGTAGACTCACATATCAAAAATCAGTGCAAAATCTGAAGGCGTATAGAAAAAGTCCGTATAATTGTGATTTTCAACAATTTTCAAAGTCCAAAGCCCGTAATTTCGCAAAATTAGCAGAGGGAACGAAACCTAAACATGATCTGTAACTCATCATTATTAACTCACATACCAAAAATCAGCCAAATATCTAAAGGCGTTGAGAAAAAGTCTGTATAACTGTGATTTTCAACAATTTTCAAAGTTCAAAACCGTAATTACGGAAAAATCAGCAGAGTAGAACGAAACTTAAACTTGATCTGTAACACATCATGGTTAACTCACATATCAAAAATCAACCAAATATCTGAAGGAGTTTAGAAAAAATTTGTATTAACTGTGATGTTCAACAATTTATCAAAGTCCAAACTTGATCTGTAACTCATCATGGTTAACTCACATACCAAAATCGGACCAATATCTGAAGGCGTTTAGAAAAAGTCTGTATAACTGCGATTTTCAACAGTTTATCAAAGTCCAAACCCGTAACTTCAGCAAAAATTAGTAGAGTGGAACGAAACTTAATCTGTAACTCATCATGGTTAACTCACATACCAAAAATCAGCCCAATATCTGAAGGTGTTTAGAAAAAAGTCCGTATAACTGTGATTTTCAACAATTTATCAAAGTCCAAAGCCCATAATTTCAACAAAATTTAGCAGAGCGGAACGAAACTTAAACTTGATCTGTAACTCATCATGGTTAACTAACATACCAAAAACACCCCAATATCTGAAGGCGTTTAGAAAAAAGTCTGTATAATGGTTTGTTGCAGAATGACGGAATGACGGAATGACGGACAAGGGTAAAACTATATGGCCCGACAACTTTGTTGCAGGGCCATAAAAACTAAAAACACTAAACTATAAGAGCTACATGATCTATTTATACCTGATCTTGATTCCAAATATTCCACTTGTCTTTAGTATGTACAATCTTATGTTTATCACAGATCCATTCATCAGTTGTCAATGCTGCCTCTTCAGTTTTATGGCATTCTAACCTGGAGCATGCATATTCAATGTGGAAGGTAGTTTTTGCCTGCTAGAGGAGACATGGACTGTGGACTTATAGAACTCTGAGATTCTCTCCAGTGTTGTAAACATGCATTCCTTGATACCAGTGGCAATATCTGGTACTATCAGTCCATTGGAGGTTTTATGGACTATGTAGAGCAATATCTTGTTACCTTCAACACATACAACAATATCATGTGCTTTATCAAATGATAAACCAATGAACCCTGAAAAGAGGAGTTGTTTTCCTTCATATGTCTTCACGGTCCACATACTGAGACATGCGCTAATGAGACGATTTGGTAAGGCTGGTGGTATAATTGTCTCTTTGAAAACAAAAGCTAGACTGATGGCTTTCTCTGGTGTACATTCATGGGTCATGAATCTTGTGTCATTTCTTTGAGTGAGCATACAGGGAACAAAGAAGTTTTCCACTGGTAACCGACTTCCCGTATTAGTATCATATCTTTGCTGCTCTGATAGAATATCAAGGTGGATGAGCATATCAAATATGAACTCTTTGTAGGGTGATATTTTACTGAAATGCTTTTGTTCCCAAATAAGATAAAGATCTTTTCTTTGTATTATTCCACTTTCTGACATCCTTTCAAAAGTATTTCTTATGAGACCTTTCTTTGGCCAGAAGGCAATATCTGTAAGTAAAATGAAAAGAAATTAAAAATTAAAGAGTATCTTAAAATAAAGAAACGAGCTCAAAACACATAAAGGTAAAACCATTTGAGGGCAATAATTCCTTGACCTCTACAAAGAGTTTACTAACAATTTCAGAAAAAATGTGACATTCATATGACATTTGTAAATCTTGTCTTGTTGATCATGTCAGCTTTTATGTTTCCATCTTTCTTTTATAGTTGTTAACTAAATAGGCAAACATATAAAACAAAAGACTGGTAGCATTTGCCATTAATAACTCCTATAAGACGTCGTCTAACAGTTTTGATGTAAACAGACAGTAGCTTATTAGTAGATTTCAACCTTTTGATATTTTTGGCCCTGTCAGATTTTCTCTATTTATATTCATGACAATAAAAAACTTGCATTTCATCCCTATGTTCAATCTTAAAAACTTTTTCTTTAACTATATACCCTTATAATGACTTTGGCCAAGTTTGATTAAGTTTTGCTTAGAGGTTTCATAGCGAAGATGTTTTGTATAAGTTAACGGATGACGATTGACAATGAAGACAACAAACAACAGAATAGTGAGAAAAGGGTGAAAAATGCTAATAAACAGATCTACAAATTAATTAGAGTTTATACTGTATTTTTGTTATGACATAGAATTAAAAGTTTACAGTCAGCAGAAAGACATGTCAACCTAGCTGGACACATTATTCTGACTCGGAGCTTTTGGTTGCAACTGTTTTTGTAATTTCAGAGATTAACATTTTTCGGCATCAAGTAATGGCAATTGCCAGGTGAGCTTGTCTTAATTTTTATTCTTTCTGTTCTGTGATTGTGGAGAAAATGGTTAATATCAGGCCTTTCAGTCATAAAACTTTCCTTTTACTCCTTCAAAATTTGTGTTCCAAACATCATATTCAGCATCATAATTGATTGATTTCTAAGTCTGTGTTTGAGAATTTTTCTAGAAAGTTTTATGACTGAAAGTCTTCATTTTGATAGTCTTTAAAAATGATCAATTTTGACTAATTGTATAATAAAAAGTTGTGACAAGATTAGTGTAGGACACTGTTAACAGTCATCCAGTGCTCTTAATGGCTGGTAAACAATACTTTGGTATGCTGATTTTTAAATTACCAGCAATATAATCATTACTCAATGAAAATATATACACACCAGTAATGAAAGATCTCATAACTTCCACCATAAGAAGGGGACTTATGATAACATTATCTCTCAGCTGTGGGGTATCAAAATAGATAATCTTCCCAAGAGAATGATGAAAATGTAGAAATCGGTCAGCTGCTCAGGAGACAGGACAGACACCTCGCTGATTGCATTTAATTCTTTAACTTCAGCCAATGACAGAATTTGTTTTCCTTCTGCCACCAATTCAGCGATCTCGAGCTCTAGTGGTACACAAGCATTGGCATCCTTTCTCCCCAACATGGGTGGTCGAATGTAAGTTCTGTTATTGTTTTCTTCAGAACTTCTTTTCTGGGTCAGCGTTGTCTTTGGCATTGACAAATATTAGAGGCCTAAGGACCAGATGATGTAGTCCCTCGTGGTCTTTAAACAACTTCTCAATTTCACTGTAAAGCTCTTCACGTCGTGTCTCAACATTCTCCTATTAAAACATAAAAAGTTGCCAGATAAATAAACTTGAGGCTGTAAAAAGGATGCATAGCACACCATGATCTATAAGCATCTTCAATGGTGGAATATTCCAACTACAATATAAATAGATTTATCTCAATTTTCAGAGTAGACATATCTACTCTTACAGGTCAATTTACACCTTTAACCTAGCTCTTTTACTTTTAAAGATAACATTCCGAAACTGTTAACAGTTGTTTAATCTTACATTCCAAGGGGAATAAAGTGATATTAGGGTCTTTAGAACTTGCTATTAATTTTTTTGTTATTCACAATTTTACCTACATAGTTTAGAAACACTAGTAAAAAAAATTACATTTTAATAAATTGGCAATAAATCTAAAACAGTTCAAGAGGATATTAAAAGCCTAGTAGCCAGTAATTTCAGTATTTGCGTGAAAATAAAAATATTGTTTGATTTAAATTTGCAGTTATAAATAAATGGGGAATGTGTCCAAGGTACACAAATGATGCCAACGCTAAAAAGGGACAGAACTCAAGAACTGTAAAAGTGACGCTACCCAAATTTGTACTGGATCTGAGTTGTGTGCTAATAAGCAATGCATATACATGTCTTAACATTTAATTGAGGCAAAATTAAGTTAGAGAACAGAAACGAAAAATTCAGCAATTTTTCCATTTGTAAAGTGAGAGAACTCTAGAACGGTAAAAGTGACTCCACCACAATTCAAACTTGATCTTTGTTTTGTGTTTATCAGCATTATGGATAAGTTTAGTAACATTTGGTTGAGACAAACTTAAGTTAGAGAACAAAAATAAAAGTTCAGCATTTTTCCATTTGTAAAGCGGCATAACTCTAGAACGGTAAAAGTGACGCCACCAAAATTCAAACTTGGTCTGTGTGTTGTGGTGATAACCATTGTGTATAAGTGTTATAACATTTGGTTGAGGAAAATTAATTTTTTTTCGGTCTATTTTGTTTTCTTCAACTCATTAACATTTGTACTACTGTTTGGACTTTCAAATATTTTGGCCTCTAACATCACTGAAGAGACATTACTTGTTGAGAAGTGCATCTAGTGCAGTACTACTAAATGCTAGAGTTTCTTATTGTTTACATATTTGTTGAAATAAAACTGATTAAACATTGTTAAATACAAACTGTAACATTTAAACTGAGCAATTGTTTTAAATCAATAGACCATGACAGAGAGTGGCAGGGCAAATAATCTCCATGGAAATGAGATGTATCAAATTGAATATTGATACAATTGCATACCAAATATCTTTTACTTATCTATTAGTGGTTCTTCATAATTATCTTCTATTCTATTTATAGGCCCCGTAATCTGATCTTTAGTGTATTACCCAAAATCAATAGGGATCTTGTTCTTTCAAAAGTGTAGTTTCACACAATGTCTGGTCAAGTTAAGACATATGGGCATGACATCATTATGTAAGCATAAAAGCTCTTATGAGGCAGTTTTACACATTTTTCAAGTGTTTCAAATGGCAATAACTCACTATTATATAGCTAACATTAGATCACTCACCTTTGGTACTTTGTCCTTGTGAGTGGCAACAAACAAGATCTTAGGAATGCCTGCATATACAACCTTGCAATAGGTCAGGATGGAATTGACCCAATATTGCAAGAATACTGAAAAAAAAATCAAAATCTGTCATAATAGAAGTTTAATCATTCTGCATTTCTTATAGTTTTGATATACTATTATAGTGATCACCACAGAATTTATTTTAAGGGTGGTGTTCACGAAAAAACTAGATGCTCCAAGGAACCTGTGTCGCTCACCTGATATTTTTATTTACAATTGATGCATAAATCAATGCAACCGTTATACTTTTGCTTTAGTTTCAGAGACATAAGCCAAAACTGCATTTTACCCTATGTTCTATTTTTAGCCATGTCTGCCATGTTGGTTGGCAGGCGGGTCACCGGACACATTTTTAAACTAAATACTCTAATGACGATTGTGACCAAGTTTGATTAAATGGTTAAGTGTCTCAGTTGTTTCAGAGGACTAGATTTTGTAAAGATTACAAAATTTACCAAAATTGTTAAAATTGACTATAAAGGGCAATAACTCCTTAAGGGATCAACTGACCATTTTGGTAATTTGACTTATTTGTAGATCTTACTTTGCTGAACATTATTGCTGTTTACAGTTTATCTCTATCTATAATAATATTCAAGATAATAACCAATAAAATGCTCCGCAGGCGCAGCTTGATACGACCGCAGAGGTCGAACCCTGAATAGTTGGGGCAAGTATGGACACAACATTCAAGCTTGATACAGCTCTGAATTTGGATTGTGATTAAATATTTGACACAGCATAGGTTTCTGACACAGAATGAATGTGGTCTAAGAACTTAAAATTTTAAATTGGACATTCACCTATTATGGTCATATATCCAAAATCTAAATACATGGTTAGATTCAGCATATCAAACAACCCCAAGAGTTCAATTTTCATGAAATCAAACAAAGTTTAATTTTGGACCCTTTTGACCTCAATGTGGACAAAGTTGATAACGGGGCCCAAAATCAAAAATCTAAATACATGGTTAGATTCAGCATATCAAAGAACCCCATATATTCAATTTTGTTGAAATCAAACAAAGTTTAATTTTGGACCCTGATTTGGACCAACTTGAAAACTGGGCCCATAATCAAAATCTAAATACATGTTTAGATTTAGCATATCAAAGAACCCTAAGAATTCAATTTTGTTAAAATCAAACTAAGTTTAATTTTGGACCCTTTGGACCCTAATGTAGACCAATTTGAAAACGGACCAAACATTAAGAATCTAAATACACGGTTAGATTCGGCATATCAAAGAACCCCAATAATTCAATTTTGATGAAATCAAACAAAGTTTAATTTTGGACCCTTTTGACCTCAATGTGGACAAAGTTGAAAACAGGGCCCAAAAATCAAAAATCTAAATACATGGTTAGATTCAGCATATCAAAGAACCCCATATATTCAATTTTGTTGAAATCAAACAAAGTTTAATTTTGGACCCCGATTTGGACCAACTTGAAAACTGGGCCCATAATCAAAAATCTAAATACATGTTTAGATTCAGCATATCAAAGAACCCTAACAATTCAATTTTGTTTAAATCAAACTAAGTTTAATTTTGGACCCTTTGGACCTTAATGTAGACCAATTTGAAAACAGGACCAAAATTAAGAATCTAAATACACGGTTAGATTCAGCATATCAAAGAACCCCAATAATTCAATTTTGATGAAATCAAACAAAGTTTAATTTTGGACCCTTTGGACCTCAATGTGGACCAATTTAAAACGGGGCACAAAATCCAAAAACTTAATACACGATTAGATTCAGCATATTAAAGAACCCCAAGAGTTCAAGAATAAAACCCCATTGAAATTGGTCAAGAAATAAGCAATTTGTACAAAGTATCTTCTTTTGCACAACACTGTGCAATTGAATATTTCTTGCAATTGCACAATACTGTGCAATTGAATATTTCTTGCTATTGCGCAATACTGTACAATTGACAATTTCTTGCTATTGCGCAATATTGTGCTATTGGATATTTCTTGCTATTGTGCAATACTGTGCAATTGAAGATTTCTTGCTATTGCGCAATACTGTGCAATTGAAAATTTCTTGCTATTGCACAATACTTATTATATAATAATTTACACATCCTGTTAGGTGTGTATCTCCTGCCATATCATTATTATTTGCTTTTAAATATAAATCAGAAATAACCAACTTAAAATGGAAAATTTTAAAGAAAAAATGGAAAAACAGAACCCCAACCCCCAAATTTTTGAACCCCTTATGATTCATCACCCCAAACTCAATCCCAGCCTTCCCTTTGAGGTATGGTACCTTGCAGTACAATTTCATAGAGATCCATACACTTGAACACAAGTTATTGTCTGGAAACTAGAAAAATGCTTATTTGTGGCCCCTTTTTGGCCCCTAATTCCTAAACGTTTCAGGCAATTACCCCCAAACTCAATTCCAGCTTTCCCTTTGTGATATGGAACCTTGTAGTACAATTTCAGAAAGATCCATACACTTACACACAAGTTATTGTCATGAAACTAGAAAAATGCTTGTTTTTTGCCCCTTTTTTGGCCCCTAATTCCTAAAATTTTGAGGCAATTACCCCCAAAAATCAATCCCAGCATTCCCTTTGTGATATGGAACCTTGTGGTACAATGTCAGAGAGATCCATACACTTACACACAAGTTATTGTCTGGAAGTTACAAAAATGCTTATTTTTGGCCCCTAATTCCTAAACGTTTCGGGCAATTACCCCCAAACTCAATTCCAGCTTTCCCTTTGTGATATGGAACCTTGTAGTACAATTTCAGAAAGATCCATACACTTACACACAAGTTATTGTCCTGAAACTAGAAAAATGCTTATTTTTTGCCCCTTTTTTTGCCGCTAATTCCTAAAATTTTGAGGCAATTACCCCCAAAATCAATCCCAGCCTTCCCTATGTAATATGGAACCTTGTGGTACAATGTCAGAGAGATCCATACACTTACACACAAGTTATTGTCTGGAAGTTACAAAAATGCTTATTTTTGGCCCCTTTTTGGCCCCTAATTCCTTAACTGTTGGTACCATAACCCCCAAAATCAATCCCAACCTTCCTTTTGTGATATTGAACCTTATGGTAAAATTTCATAGAGATCCATTCACTTAAACTAAAGTTAGAGTGCGAAAACCAATGCGTCTTCGGACGACGACGACGACGCCAACGTCATACCAATATACGACCGCAAAGGTGATATAAAAGGTGTGGAAAACTGATTTGCTGGACTGACTGATGGACAGACAGACAGACAGACGGACGGAGTGCAAACCTAAAGTCTCCTTCGACTTCGTTGGTAGGGGACTAAAAATATTGCTGAATACTTGTCGAGCTCATTCACTTAAACAGCTGATAACAGTTTTCCTTGAGGTAGGAGTCTTTCTAAAGGGACAAATATTTCTGTCTATATCTATAAACTACATTATTGTAATTTTTCATCAGTCTATTTCATTACAGGGTGGATGATATCAAAGGAAGGCACATGGAAAATAGGTTAACAATGCATAGAGACCTGCATACAATTAAAATGTATACAAACTAATATTTCACACCACAGTTGAAGTTGACTAAATGCATAGAAGTACATTGAATGATGCTCAATAACAAGTAGATAAAATTGTCTTTTACAATATAACTGGCATATAAGGATCATAAAGTAGAATCCTGACTGTTTCTAGACTATTCTTGGAAATCAATCCAAGAATACTAGACTTAGTGTGTGGTATGTGTAAACTGGTCCGCCATTCTATCTAAATATCTGCACCAAAGGAACGGGTTGGAGCCATTGTCACCTTGGCATTAATACACCTTATCGCTAATCCCGGCTGACCCGGCCGCTTGAACTTTGACGCATACAACAATCACTTTTCCATTGTGGCGTCAGATATTTTGTTTTATGACGTCAAAATTTTACGGGAACCTGTGTGATATCCAGTAATGGCGGACAAATAGCGATAAGGTGTATTGGACGAGTCTTACACATTCAAAGATTTGCTAAGAAATTGACCAACTATATTGACAGGAACTTTTGACAACTTGACCTCAAATGATAATACTGCAATGCTGCAAATTAAATAAGTAACTGTTAATTAACTCCATAGTGGCAGCGCAGATAAATGCCCCACGAGCGTGTTATCATATTCTTGACAAACTGAACCGGTATCTTTCATTGCCTTGAGAACTCAATAGGGATAGGAATGCGCTGATTTCTCTTTTGAGTTCTTGTCAGTATATTAATTACATAATAAACACATCATATGATGCACTAGTCTCGTCTAATTTAATAAATCAGGTAGACCCAATGCTGACCGATGGATTCAGGTTGTACCTGTTGTTAGTGTAGCGATAAGTGAACACAACAGTGGTCAAGGTTATGGTATATTTGTGCAAAATGTTACATGTTTTATGAATAAAATCCCATTACTGAAATGACAAAAGTGAAAATGATGAACACTGAAATGGGGTTTACTTTTATCAACTCTAGTTCTGTGATAATGTTTGAGTATTTGTACAACATTTGAAAAAATAAATGGGGAATGTGTCCATGGGACACAAGTGATGCCCCCGCTTGCATATCATATACAGTTTTAAAGGTACATAACTGAAGAACTGTAAAAGTGACACCACCAAAATTCAAACTTGATCTGTATTTGTGGTAATAAGCATTGTGTATAAGTTTCATAGCATTTGGTTGAGGCAAACTAGAGTCAGATAACGGATAGAAAAATTCAGCAGTTTTGATTTTATAAAGGGCATAACTCAAGAATGGTAAAAGGACACCACCCAATTCCCATCTTGATCTGTATTATGTGGTAATAAGCATTGTGTATAAGTTTCATAACATTTGTTTGAGGCAATATAAAGTTAGAAAGGAAACGAAAAATTCAACAATTTTTCCATTTGTAAAGGGGCATAACTCTAGAACGGTTATAGTGATGCCACCAAAGTTCAAACTCGATCTGTGTTTTGTGGTAATTATCATTGTGTATCAGTTTCATAACATTTGGTTGAGGCAAACTAAAGTTAGAGAACTGAAACCAACTTTTGGACGTACGGACGGACGGATGTACCGACGGACAAGGGTAAAACTTAATGCCCCCTCCGCTATGGCGGGGGCATGAAAAAATGTCCAATTTGTAGTAAACAAAGTTCCATAACTCTGATATGAAAAAATTTGAAAATCGTGTAAATCAAAAAGGAGCTTTATTCCTTCAATCCAAACTTAAGTTAAAATGAGAACTGATTAAAGCAAATTTTACTTTTTGTATGAAATGCTGATGGATAGACCGACAGACTACAACATACCATATGCTATGTTCTGTCTAAGACAGGTGTATATGTGACAACGTCTGACAAAATGGGCCCAGATGCCGTAAAACATAATATGGCTATGACGTTCCAAAGATAGGTGTATATAAATGTGCTCAGTTCAGTATGTTGACATTCTAACATTAAACAAAATTCAAACTTGATCTGTATTTTGTCATACCTGTCAACTAACCTGTATCCTGCGGGTGTGACCCGAGATTTTCACAACTCTGAGGGGTCACCCCGGATACCCAGCAGGTCATTAAATAACCCGGGAATTCCGAAAATGACCCGTTTTCACCTGGATTCTTAAGCCTTCAGACTGATTTCATAAGTGATTTTCCTTTAAAATACCATCAAATTTGTAATTCTTCCTGGACAAGAAGTTCAACTGGCTGTGTAAACTCAAATTAAGTGACCCATTTCACTGCATGGCTTCACTTGACAGCTTTGGTGTCAAACACACTGTTAATTAACACCAATTACCTTAGCTTTAAGGAGTTCCTTCCCTTTTTGTCACCTTTCAAAATATACTCCTTAAATTTATGTTATTTTTGTAAAAGATTAAATCTAAAACAAATTGAATGCAAATACATATTAGAATATTACTTTTCATTATTTTTATACCTTAGAACAATCAGAAAATAAATAGTTGAAAATTATTTTTCATCTCTACTTCCTTTAAGTGTTTAACTTATTTTATTAGCTCACCGGGGCTCGAAGGGCCCCATGTGAGCTTATGCCATCACTTGGCGTCCGTCGTCGTCTGTCGTCATCGTCTGTCGTCGTCGTACACTATTTCAAAATCTTCTCCTCTGAAACTACTGGGCCAAATACCTTCAAACTTTAACTAAATGTTCCTTAGGGTAGTTTATAAATTGTATCCGAAGTTTTGATCCATCGACAAACATGGCCGCCATGGCTAAAAATAGAACATAGGGGTCAAATGCAGTTTTTGGCTTATATCTCAAAAACTAAAGCTTTTAGAGCAAATCTGACATGGGGTAAAATTGTTCAATTGGTCAAGATCTATCAGCTCTGAAATTTTCAGACGAATGGAACAACTCATTGGTTGGTTGCTGCCACCGAATTGGTAGTTTTAACAAAATTTTGCAGTTTTTTGTTATTATTTTGAATATTATTATAGATATATATAAACTGTAAGCAGCAATAATGTTCAGCAAAGTAAGATCTACAAAAAAGTTAATAAGACCATAATTGTCAATTGACCCCTTAAGGAGTTATTGCCCTTTAAAGACTATTTTACACAATTTGTTCATCAAGTTTGCTAACATTTAAAAATCTTCTCCTCTGAAACTACTGGGCCAATTACCTTCAAACTTTAACTTAATGTTCCTTAGGGTATCTTGTTTATAAATTGTATCCGAAGTTTGTATCCATCGACAAACATGGCCACCATGGCTAAAAATAGAACATAAGGGTCAAATGCAGTTTTTGACTTATATCTCAAAAACTAAAGCTTTTAGAGCAAATGTGACATGGGGTAAAATTGTTTAATTGGTCAAGATCTATCGGCCCTGAAATTATCAAACGAATCAAACAACCAATTGTTGGGTTGCTGCCACCGAATTGGTAGTTTTAACAAAATTTTGCAGTTTTTTGTTATTATTTTGAATATTATTATAGATATATATATATAAACTGTAAGCAGCAATAATGTTCAGCAAAGTAAGATCTACAAAAAAGTTAATATGACCAAAATTGTCAATTGACCCCTTAAGGAGTTATTGCTCTTTAAAGACAATTTTACACAATTTGTTCATCAAGTTTGCTAACATTTAAAAATCTTCTCTGAAATACAGGTGAGCGATTCAGGCTCTTGAGAGCCTCTTGTTACATTCTAACATCAATTTTTTTTCGAATTAATGTATAAAGCTGTACAGATAGAAGCACACTGAGTGACTTATGACTGGTCAATTGATTATAATAAAAAAAAAAGGGGTTATGGTTTGGATTGTATTGATAAAGTATTTTATGAAACATTAATCCATCAAAATCATAAGTGCTTTGCAACAATAATAGTTTTAAATTAAACAACCTTAGTGAGCGCACTCACATACCTCACGTCCCCACATTGTCACTGGAGAAATAAAATAACTGTAAGAAAAAAAATTGTATATGAAAAAAAATTTGAATCATAATTTTCTGTCGATATGCACATCTACATAGTATGTCCTTATTATCTACAAAGTTTCATGAAATTCTGTTGTGTGGTTTCAGAGGAGTTGCGATGACAAACTGTTGCAGAGGTATATTGAAGCAAATAAGTTCAAAGGGGCGTAACTCCTAGAAAAAAAATTGAATCATAATTTCCTGTCGATATGCACATCTACATAGTATGTCCTTATTATCTACAAAGTTTCATGAAATTCTGTTGTGTGGTTTCAGAGGAGTTGTGATGACAAACTGTTGCAGTAGTATATTGAAGCAAATAAGTTCAAAGGGGCGTAACTCCTAGAAAAAAAATTGAATCGTAATTTCCTGTCGATATGCACATCTACATAGTATGTCCTTATTATCTAAAAAGGTTTCATGAAATTCTGTTGTGTGGTTTGTGAGGAGTTGCGATTACAAGAAACAGGACTGACGGACTGACAGACTGACAGACGGACAGACGTACGGACAGAGCAAAAACATTATACCCCTCTGCAACTTCGTTGCCTGGGGTATTATTCGTTGCATGGGGTATAATTATTTTCAGTTAATACTTAATCATTGGAACATGTTTTGGAAACTGTTTGTTTTAAAATATAAAAACAAATATAAAAAAATGTCCCCTAAATACTTAAATTCAGCTGGAAAAAGGTTTGTACGCGTTATGACCTGAAATTTTATTCTTCAATGCAGGTCATGACCTGCATTTTTATTTTCATAGGTTGACAGGTATGTTTTGTGGTAATAAGCATTGTGTATAAGTTTCATAACATTTGGTTGAGGCAAACTAAAGTTAGAGAACGGAAACCAACTTTGAGACGTACAGACGGACGGACAAGGGTAAAACTTTATGCCCCCGCCATAGGGTACACTGTGTATGCTTATGATAAAGTCAATGAAGTTAGAAATCATCAGCTTATTTTTTCAGAGAATTAAACACACTTTCAAAATCTAAAGAAATTTACAGGAAAGCACAACACAGTTGTCTGGTGTTCAAAACTTCAACCCTGGTATCTTTTTATAAATTTTGAATGCAATATTATTGTCTTACCTAACACATGTAACACCAATGCTGCTAGATGCGAGACATTTTAATGTTAAAATGGTGGTTGGGGACAAACTAAAAGTGACAAGGAAATCAATTACGTAAATGTCTAGGTTTGCTAAGATATTTTGAAAGGACAAGTTTCTATAATTTTAAATAATTGCCTTGCTGTTACATAAATAGACTAGATCTATAAATAACATGTATTTGTATTACCTGCTGGAGTTGGTGTCATGTGCTGCCCTGGAAAACACAACACATCAGGGACCTGTTCATGCAAATCTTTGCTCCCATCAAAGACAACAAGAAATAACGCTCGGAACGTCATGAAGGTCTGGTGTGTTGTTAAATAAACATATTGTCCACCAAAATCCCAGAAGATAAGACGTCCAACTTTCATCTTATACTTCCCACTTTTGAGGACTTTTTCCATTTTCCTTCTTATTTCTTCTTTGGTCATTCTGGTTTTCATTTTCTTTTCCTTCTGTTTTACCATGAGAGGCACATTGGAGGACTTCTGAGGTGGTAGAGATTGTGCTGCTGCTGACTGTTCTGAGGGCAAAGAGGAAAGTGTGGCTTTGGCATAACCAGTTGGGCTTGTATCTGAAGCCTGGTCTAACTTTTTGGTTGGTTCACTTTCCTCCTCTTCCAGAGAGGTCATTAACACCTTATTGTACACAACATCCAGGGCATTATAAGCTTCTGAAATTATATTTTATAAGTTTACCAGATCATGATATTGATAAACAATAAAAACAGAGCATGTGAAAAACGCAACATATAAGTGAATTGAAAGAGCCTTGACAGTTGTTAAATGATTTGATGTATTAAATTTGTTCTTTAAGAACCTGTTAGTTTTATTTACCTTCAATGGCACGTGTGTTTACATTCTTTCATCACGGTTTTCGCAGAGGTCTCGCAGTTAAGGTCACTGCATACAGGAAAATGTTGCGGGAAGTAGTGTCTGGGAAGCCAATAATTCAATATCGGTACATTTATGAAGATTTGGCTAATATAAAGAATTTTTCCTAAAAACAGAGGAAAGTGTGGCTTTGGCATAACCAGTTGGGCTTGTATCTGAAGCCTGGTCTAACTTTTGGTTGGTTCACTTTCCTGTTCACGTTGACTTCTTTTAGAGTAAAACTTAGCCATTCAAGTATATAAAACATGTTTAACTTTTTTTTAAATTTTAAAGTCTGCTGATAAAACACAGCGGTCCACACAACAGTGTTTTTTGAAATATGGTCAGATGTTTCAACTTATGCCTTTTCTAACCTGGATCAATAAGAATCCAACTTTTTGTCTCAATATCAAGGCCACAGCGACCTTCAACCAAAGAAATTCCATCAGTCGGATGTCGCCCTTCTGGTATGATATCCCCAGCTAACAGCTTCACAAGAGTCGATTTTCCTACAGAAAATTGGCCGGTTACCATGCATCTCATATCAAATGATTCATAGCTGCCCTTCCTAATAAACGATTTAACATAGCAGACTGTTCCCTTTTCCGATGGAATCTGAAAAAATTAAGTTTGAAAGTTTAAATTTCATCATGTTTGTGAAAAAAATGTATGCTTACACACAATCGTAGATAAATTTTCTTTTAAAACAATCAATGAGTATGTTAATGTTTTGGTCTGTCAAGAGTGTCGATATGTCAATGTGTTGATGTATGAGTCTATTAATGTGTTGATATGTCAGTGTGCCAATATGACAATGTGTTGATGTTTAAATCTGTTAATGTGTTGATATGTCAATGTGTTGATGTATGAGTCTGGTAATATGTTGATCTGTCAGTGTGTCGATGTATGAGTGTTGATGTGTTGATCTGTCAGTGTGTCGATATGTCAATTCGTGAATGTTTGAGTTGGTTATTGTGTTGATCTGTTGGTGAATCCATACTTCAATGTGTTGATGTTTGAGTCTGTCAATGTAAATCTGTCAATGTGTTGATCTGTCAGTGTGTCGATATGTCAATGTGTTAATGTTTGAGTTTGTTAAAGTGTTGATCTGTCAGTATACTGATATGTCAATGTGTTGATGTTTGAGTCTATTAATGTGACAATATGTCAATGTGTTGATCTGTCAGTGTGTTGACATGTCAATGTGTTGATTTATGAATCTGGTAATGTGTTGATATATGAGTCTGTTAATGTGTTCATCTGTCAGTGTGTCATATGTCAATGTGTTGATATATTAATCTGTTAAATTGTTCATCTGTCAGTGTTTCGATATTTCAATGTGTTAATGTATGAGCCTGTTGATGTATTGATCTATCATCGTGATGATGTATGTGTGTTAAAGTGTTGATCTGTCAGTGTGTCAATATGTCAATGAGTCGATGAATGAATCTGTCAGTGTGTCGATATGTCAATTCGTTAATGTTTGAGTTTGTGAATGTGTTGATCTGTCAGTGTATCGATATATAAATGTGTTGATGTTTGAGTCTGTTAATGTGTTGATCTATTGGTGTGTTGATACGTCAATGTGTTGATATTTGAGTGTTAATGTGTAGATCTGTCAATGTGATAATACGTCAATGTGTTGATCTGTCAGTGTGTCGACATGTCAATGTGTTGATTTATGAATCTGTTAATGTGTTGATCTGTCAGTGTGTTGATATACGAGTCTGTTAATGTGTTCATCTGTCAGTGTGTCGATATGTCAATGAGTTAATGCATGAGTCTGTTAATGTGTTCATCTGTCAGTGTGTCGATATGTCAATGTGTTGATTTGTCAGTGTGTCGATATGTCAATGTGTTAATGTTTGAGTTTGTTAATTTGTTGATCTGTCAGTGTATCGATATGTCAATGTATTGATGTTTGAGTCTGTTAATGTGTTGATCTGTTGGTGTTGATGCGTCAATGTGTTGATGTTTGAGTCTAATTAATGTGTAGATCTGTCAATGTGACAATATGTCAATGTGTTGATTTATGAATCTGTTAATGTGTTGATCTGTCAGTGTGCTGATATATGAGTCTGTTAATGTGTTGATCTGTCAGTGTGTCGATATGTCAATGTGTTAATGTATGAGTCTGTTAGTGTGTTCATCTGTCAGTGTGTCGATATGTCAATGTGTTGATCTGTCAGTGTGTCGATATGTCAATGTGTTGTTGTATCAATCTGTTAAATTGTTCACTTGTCAGTGTTTCGATATTTCAATGTGTTGATGTATAAGCCTGTTAATGTGTTGATCTATCAGCGTGGTGATGTATGTGTGTTAAAGTGTTCATCTGTCAGTGTGTCGATATGTCAATGTGTTGATGTTTGAGTCTGGTAATATGTTAATCTGTAAGTGTTTCGATATATGTTGATGTCTGAGTCTGGTAATATGTCGATTTGTCAATGTGTCAATATGTCAATGAGTCGATGTATGAATCTGTCAATGTGTTGATTTATGAATCTGTTAATATGTGGATCTGTCAGTGTTTTGATGTATGAGTCTGTTAATGTGTTGATCTGACAGTGTGTCAACATGTCAATTAGTCGATGAATGAATCTGTCAGTGTGTCGATATGTCAATGAGTGGATGTATGAATCTGTCAGTGTATCAATATGTCAATGAGTCAATGTATGAATCTGTCAGTATGTCGACATGTCAATGTGTTGATTTATGAATCTGTTAATATGTTGATATGTCAGTGTGTCGATATATCCATGTGTTGATGAATGTATTGTTAATGTGTTGATCTGTCAGTGTGTTGATATGTCAACGAGTCGATGTATGAGTCTTATTCTTTTAAATTGTTAGTGTGTCGATATGTCAATGTGTTGATGTCAGTTTGTCGATATGTCAATGTATTGATGCATGAATTTGTAAAGGTGTTGATCTGTCAGTGTGTCAATTTGTTTATGTGTCGATGTATGAGTCTGTTATTGTGTTGATTTGTCAATGTTTGGATATGTCAATGTGTCAGTATATGAGTCTGTTAATGTGTTGATCTGTCAATTTGTTGATGAGTAAAAGCTTTTGAACTGTCAATGTATTAATATGTCAGTTTGTTAATTTGTCAACTGGTCAATGTGTCGATATTTCTATGCGTCAATGTTTTAATTTGATACTCTTTTGATACCTCAATTTTGATATGATGATCTGTCAATGTGTCAATATGTCAATTGAGTAATATGTTGATTTGTAAATAGGTCAACTGGTTAATGTGTCTATCCGTCTATGTGTCAATGTACTAATATGCCAAAAACTACTTATTCTGTATAATCCAGTTGAGCGGATGGCTGGATTTCAGCAATTCAACTTCCCCTTAGTCTCGTCACAGTCGACATAAAAAGACAAACAAAAGTCCATTAAAAATATTAAACATAAAACTGCAGATAGAGCACAAATCTGACCAAATATCGATGAGAACAATTATTGATCCACTAGTGGCGTCCATCAGTTTGTACTTGCAAAGAAACATTTCAATAAGTAATTTCGTGATATTTATTTAATTCCTTTTGTTATTCCACTCTTTGTGAATACTGATAGTTTATTTTAGTGTGATGTCCAATTTAGCTGAACTTGTATACATTATAGTTTAGGGCTAGCGAAAGCAGCCTCTTGGTGCGGGATTTTCTAGCTGTGTTATAGACCCATAGGTGGCCTTGGACTGTTTAATGCTTTTTGGTCTGGTTGATGTCTCTTTGACGCATTCCCCATTTCCACTCACAATTTTAATTAAATATTTAATTGCTTGAGTTATATATAATAACTAAGTTTCAAGTTGATGTGACCACAAAGTACACGTTTCTTTCAAAACGTTAACTTGATACGGAGATGGACACACAAACAAGAAAACATCATGACCCTCTACTATTGTAGGCAGACCAATAAAACATCCATTTTCATTGTTTTAGGCAGAACCGTTAGATCCCACTGTGGCGATACTCTCAGGAAAGTATAAATGTACTTGGGGAAAAAAATCTTCGTATCTCTCTAAGTCAAAGAAATAAAAGCATTATGTCCAATATCTTATTGCATTTATCAAAATAATATGACTTATACCTTATTTACGATCAGTGCATGATAATATGAACAATCATATGTTCATCCATAAACATCAATTCTTGATAGACATTATTCTATAGTTATATATATTTCGTTAAATTGGATGTGAATAATGTGAAGAAGTCAAGTAAATAATGTTACTGCCACATGCCTTGTGTGAGGAACAAGTAAGAATGATATTGACGTCACATGCCTTGTGAGAGGAACAAGTAAGAATGATATTGACGTCACATGCCTTGTGAGGTGAACAAGTAAGAATGATATTGACGTCACATGCCTTGTGTGAGGAACAAGTAAGAATGATATTGACGTCACATGTCTTGTGAGAGGAACAAGTAGGAATGATATTGACGTCACATGCCTTGTGAGGGGAACAAGTAAGAATGATATTGACGTCACATGCCTTGTGAGGAACAAGTAAGAATGATACTGACGTCACGTGCCTTGTGAGAGGAACAAGTAGGAATGATATTGACGTGACATGCCTTGTGAGGAACAAGTAAGAATGATACTGATGTGACAGGCCTTGTGAGGAACAAGTAAGAATGATATTACCATCACATGCCTTGTGAGAGGAACAAGTAAGAATTATATTGACGTCACATGCTTTGTGTGAGGAACAAGTAAGAATGATACTGATGTCACGTGCCTTGTGAGGGGAATAAGTAAGAATGATATTGATGTCACATGCCTTGTGAGGGGAACAAGTAAGAATTATATTGACGTCACATGCCTTGTGAGAGGAATAAATAAGAATGATATTGACGCCACATGCCTTGTGTGAGGAACAAGTAAGAATGATATTGATGTCACATGCCTTGTGAGAGAAACAAGTAAGAGTGATGTTGACGTCACATGTCTTGTGAGAGGAAAAAGTAGGAGTGATATTGACGTCACATGCCTTGTGAGGAACAAGTAAGACTGATACTGACGTCACGTGCCTTGTGAGGGGAATAAGTAAGAATGATATTGACGTCACATGCCTTGTGTGAGGAACAAGTAAGAATGATACTGACGTCACGTGCCTTGTGAGGGGAATAAGTAAGAATGATATTGACGTCACATGCCTTGTGTGAGGAACAAGTAAGAATGATATTGACGTCACATGTCTTGTGTGAGGAATAAGTAAGAATGATATTGACGTCACATGCCTTGTGTGAGGAACAAGTAAGAATGATATTGATGTCACGTGCCTTGTGAAGGGAATAAGTAAGAATGATATTGACCTCACATGCCTTGTGTGAGGAACAAGTAAGAATGATACTGACGTCACATGCCTTGTGAGAGGAACAAGTAGGAATGATATTGACGTGACATGCCTTGTGAGGAACAAGTAAGAATGATACTGACGTGACATGCCTTGTGAGGAACAAGTAAGAATGATATTGACGTCACATGCCTTGTGAGAGGAACAAGTAAGAATGATATTGATGTCACATGCCTTGTGAGAGGAAAAAGTAAGAATGATATTGATGTCACATGCCTTGTGAGAGGAACAAGTAAGAATGATTATCAAAAATATATTCAAGAGGTTGAGGAAAGTATAAATTCGCTGAGAATGGTTTTAAGGTTAATGTGATCTGTAATCAATTAATCTTCATCAATAACCTACTTCACATTTCCCATCAATTTGTTGGGTTTTTTTAAAAGATTTGTTTCATTATAACATTATAAGCAGATATCAAGGTTTCCATAAATAAGAAACAAGTAATTATAAATCATTTCAGCCGGTATCTGAATAATTAACATGAGATGATTACCTTCAACTACTGATGCTGCCGGTTCCTGTAACTGGGTGTCAGGAGTTACTTCTGGGGATGTCTTTGACATGACAGTCTACAAAAGAAAAATATGCTATAAACTATCATGCCCCATGTGAAAACTTGTCAAATATTTTAATACATCTATCTTAAAGGCCCACTTTTGCCAATGAAAATAATGATTTTAAGAAAAATTTCAAATTTGTCCATAATTTGCACATACTGTTTTGAAATGCATTTAAGATCAAGAAATACACACGTCAGACACATTATTCTTTATGGAGAAGCTGGGAATACATATTTTCAAGTTGTCGGTTCGACCAGGCTGGTGATACAACCCACACTACCTGGCACTTGAGTTGTGTGACAGTGACTTTGGTCATAAATCTTAATACCCAAATATGGGACGACAAATAATATTTTACTAATGTTTTGTAATGTTCTGTCCTTTTTCAGGTAATTTATATTTATATTTTTTTCAGAAGCAGTTATTGCCAAGTTCGAAAACAGAAGTGTTATCAACCATAATCATAATTGAGAAAATGCATCATTTCTTAAAGTATGTTTTTTTCATATTCGTTTTGATTTCTCCCATTGTTTAATTGCAAAAAAAAAAAAAGCACAAATTCAGGTTTTAGGCTTCAATCTGGCAATATGTGGCTTTTTTGCCAAAAAAAAATGTTGTAATGCATGTAATTTGGCTACCATTATTTGGAATGATCAGTTGTGATTCACTGTTTTTTGTTCTAAAGGTGTCAGACCACCATTCAAAATCCCTATCTATTCCAACAAATTTTTCAATTTTCACAGCTTTCTAATTTTTTTACCAAAGTATAACGTCATAGAAAGCAGGTATATCCTGAAATGTACATGTATCACCTTTTCTACATGCCAATTTTCAATTCATGTTTAAAGTCTTGTAATAAAATACCAACGGTCCGAAGGTAAATGCTACTAAAAATAGCCCCTGGTTTTCTGGAAATCTTTAATAAATATAGTATGGAGCGCATTAATCCTCAATTTTTAATGCAAACTCATGAACAAGTAACTTTTGTCTCAAAATGGTCTAAATATACTGTAAATTCAGAATTATTGCAAGGTTTTTATTAACGCGAATAATGTGATTGCGAGGTTTTTATTAACGCGAATAATGTGACTGGGATAGTATCGCAATAATTAGAACTCGCATTATGATATTTTATACTCACATCTATGTGCAGATTTTCATGAAATCGCAATAATTAATCTCGCATTTGTGTCCACTCTTAAAAAATCGCAATAATAAATGCACGCATTAATTGCTGAATTTACAGTATTTCTCTTCCACCAAAAGTTTCATATGATTTCTGCAAATTTTTTGGTTAGATTAAGAAAACAATGACATGAAAAGCACTATATTTTTTTAGAGAAGGACTAATTTTACATATGTTCTGAATTGGAGTGGGTGAAAAGGTGGTCTAATTGTTTCATGTGTTTTTCCTTCTATGCCATATAACATGTGAGTAAAATTTACCGCACACTGCCTATTCAATAATGATGTAATTCATTTGGTTTTGTATGTAATTAAAAAAGGTTGTGCAGGAAAGTAAACGTTACAGAGTTTACTCATTTCATAGAGAAATTAAACACAAGTGAACCAACGCCTGGTAAATCTTCTGTCAGTAGATTCCGTAAAGTGGATACCTCAGGTATGCAGGGTCGTTACGATAAAAACATCGAATGTAGAAGGTCCTATAACAACAACACTTTAAGGAATGCTCCAGTAATTTATTGAGATCAACATGCTGATGACAGTGGCTAGGGAAACATGTCGATCTCAATAAATTACTGGAGCATTCCTTAAAGTGTTGTTGTTATAGGACCTTCTTCATTTCAGAGGTTTTATCTATGTAAACGGTAGCCTTGCCTACCTCCTACATACTGAAGGTTTAAAATCTATACACAGGTTGACAGCATACTAAACAGTGCATTTATTTTCAATGTATGATTATTACATTCTAACTCAAGCTACAAAGGGAGAGGTGGACCTGGTTCGAAACATTTATCGGGGTGGATACAGAGGAGACCGTCATGGTGCCTCTAATATTATACTTTATCATGTTTATTGCTTTATCTAATAAAACATTTTATTCATAAGTAATAATCTGAAGCACTTAAGATTGTAACAAGTACATATATATATATTTCTAATTTAGCAGTTAGCTAAGTTGATTTATTAAAGGTTGGCATTGTATATTAATTTAGCAAAGAGCCACTTATTCATTATTTTTTTTTTTGTTCCTTATTATTTTTCAAGTTTTATCGCATACTCTTTTTATTATGAGTGAAGGGCCCTTTTTTAAGAGCAAAATTAGTGTAATTGTAGAATTATTTAATAATATCATAGTGAAACTAAGTTTAGCTCTATAGATTTTGATACAATGCCCAGAAGAAATGATTAAAGTATTCATACCTTGACTTTTTGTGTTTGGAATGTTGGAGGGCTTAATTCAAAAACATATAATAAGCTTCAAGATCACAACCTTATCATGGAGGGCTTAATTCAACAACATATAATAAGCTTCAAGATCACAACCTTATCATGGAGGGCTTAATTCAACAACATATAATAAGCTTCAAGATCACAACCTTATCATGGAGGGCTTAATTCAACAACATATAATAAGCTTCAAGATCACAACCTTATCAATCAAGTAAACAGTTATGATAATATACTTTTATGTGAAACTCACATCGGATACAATACATCAATCGATATTGAAGATTTAAAGTGTTTTCCTGTATGTAGACTTCAGTCATAATATCAGATATTTTATGGGGGACTTGGCATACGTATCAATAACAATGTTCGAAAAGGGGTGAAAATTTTAGAAATACTTGCAACGACTATCAAATTGGTTCATATTAGATAAAGATTTTTTTAACTTTGCGAAAGATATATACCTCTGTTTAGCTTATATTATACCAAGTACCTCTAGTTATTTACATCAAACTGAAGATGACATATTAGATTTAATTGAAAGAGATATTATTTATAAATACAAAATGAAAGGAAACATTATACTCTGTGGTGATTTAAATGCCAGGTCAGGTGCAGAACCAGATTTTATAGAAAATGATATATATGATAGTCCCACAACATTATAAAATACTTATGAATATGACATTGTACAAGATATTAGAAATAGTTATAATAAGAAAATAGATACCAGAGTTTAACAACGAACAAAATTTTGTATTTCAACTTATATGAGAATCTTGAATGGAAGGATGTTTGGTGACTTATTAGGATAATTCACTTGCCATTAGTCAGTTGGATCTATTGTAGTTGATTATGTAATAGTATCAGCATGTTTAATGTCAAATATACTTAGTTTTGAGGTTTCAGATTTTAAACTAACTTTTTCTGACTGTCATTGATAATTTTCATTTAATATAGTATGGTAACTTATATCAAGAATTTGTCAAAATGTAATATAAATATGACTGATTTGACAGGAGGATACATTAGGAGTAATTCTTCACCAAAAAAATTTAGAGATGCTCTATTTCACCCACTTTGTATGGCTAAAATAGATGATTTTCTAAAACAAGATTTTGATTCTGAAAAAGCAGCCACCCAATTTATTGATTTACTACAAACAGCTGCTTTAAAAGCTTGTAAATTCTAAAAAAAAAGTATCAAAAATTAAAAAAAGACCAAAAAATGTAATTATTTTGATTCAGATTAAAAGAGGAAAAGAACAGTTTTGAAGGATAAAGGGTCCATGTATATTTGCGTCCATTCGTTTTTTCGTTTTGAAATATCAAAAACAAAAAACGAAAAACGAAAGTGTTTTCATTTTTCGTTTTTGATTTCTCAAAAACCAAAATGAAAAACAAAGTGTTTTCGTTTTTCGTTTTTGATTTCTCAAAAACCAAAACGAAAAAACGAATGTGTTTTCATTTTTCGTTTTTGATTTCTCAAAAACCAAAATGAAAAACAAAAGTGTTTTCGTTTTTCGTTTTTGATTTCACTAAACAAGAAAGGCATCTACATTTGGATTCAATTTCTGTATTTTGCTCTATTTATTTCTGGTTTTACGTTGTACAATGTTTTCCTTTCCTTTTTCATAGCCCTTGGTATCCCGGTGTATTTACTACTTAATGTAGAGAGAAAAGACCGCCTGACTTATGATTGGAACTAAGGTGATTAATGAATCAAAGACTTTCAAATTTCCTTGTTTTTATCTATAATAAAATATAAAATTATTATATTTAAACATTAAATGAATCACAAATTTAAATAATACAATGAAATATATTATATAAAGATGGTAAAAATAAAACGATTGATTACAACATCACATTAACAAGGGAGGTTACTACTTATCTGATAAGAAAACTAGCCCTGACATTAAAGTATGCACAGCGGTTATCAGATCAATAGTATTTAAATCGGAGATAATGTCGACGAATGGAAAAGACTTTATCAATCTGAACAATAAGGATGCATGATCTTTACTTTTAAGTTTTGAAAGGTTAGTAATCAAAGATGATTAGAACTGATGACCTAGGTCTTGTAACTACTACTATTACACGAACATTCACTACGATAATCTGTTTTTTTTTTTATTTAGCACATACCAACAACTTCTCGTCCAATTAAATTGCTTGAATTTCCCTTCTAATTTTCATAGTACATACTTTTTCCATGTACTAAGTAACTACGCATGAATGACCACAAGGGTAAATTTTCATTGTATCGTAATCAAGATATTAAAACAAAATTGCCACTGGCTATTTTGAAATAAAATTCTGTGTTCCAAATTAAATTATATAGTTTGTAATTAGTTTTCACATTAATTTTTAAATATCCTGCTATTAAAATCTTTGGATCTAAACAAATGTTTTTGACGATTGCAAGTTTCTTTCATTTAAATAAAGAGTAACAAATATGGTTCTTTATACCTTGATTAGAGTACAACGCAATCTTAAAATTGTGATAATTTATCATCCATGCAATTACTTTGTACACCAAAAAGTGTGTACTATGAAACCTTGTGAAGGGAAATTAAGGCAACTTGATATATTTTGTCATGAATTGATTGATTGATTGATTATTGGTTGCTTAATGTCCAGTGGCAAATATTTCATACATGTTGAGGATGATGTCATTAGTTGAAAAACCGTGATAATGTCTGAAGAGAATGTGCCACCTATATATATATATATATATACATGTTCTGATAAATCTTTTAGTTTTTTACTTTGAAATGAATAAAATAAACATAAACCCTAGTATCTTTGATCTATTAGTAGTTGCTTTTTAATGACTATCCGCTAGACTATCTATTGGGACATACCAGGGGCGGATCCAGCTATTTTTAAGGGTTCCAACCCAGGATAAGGGGGGGGGGGGGGTGTGGTGGTGGTGTCCAACCATATGTCCCCATTCAAAATCATTGATCATCCAAAAAAGTGGGTTTTGCAATCCCTGAACACCCCCTGGATCCACAACTGCATACTTTTTATATGTTTCAAATTTATTATAGCTTTGGTTTTACTGTGAAATTGAAAATTGTTTCCAAGACATGTAAAGCTTCCACTGCAATTTAATTATTGCCTGGTTTTGGTCAATTTATTTTGTCATCTTACCATGTAAAGAAGTACATGTAACCTAGACTAAGATCGTTTGATTGAAAAACAAATACCGAAAGTTCAAAATTCAAAATGTGATTAGCATTCAATCATTTTGCCATTCGGGGCCTATTCGTGATGACTTTTACTCCTTTGTGAAGGCTATATGGTGACCTATACTAAAGGGTGTGCACGGGATGGTTACGGAATAGAGAATAATGGGCAAAAAATATAAAGAATAGAGAAAATGGACCAAAAAATAAAGAAAAGAGAATAATGCGGTGTTAGAATATAAAGAATAGAGAATAATTGGCAAAAAGTATAATGATTAGAGAAAAATGGCCTAAAACATTAAAGAATACAGAAATGAAGGACCCCAATCCAGACCAGTATAATAGTTGCCTATACCAACGTTTTCTGTCTCCAGTAGATTGTTATTGGTAATCATACGTTTTCTCTTTATTTTTATGACTATCAATTAACACGTGAGCTTCAATAATTTGCCAGCATATGGTTACTTAACTTCTTTCGCTCCTAGTGACAAAATGGAAAAATTTTAATAATTTATTGCGTCCAAAGCACTTTTCTGGTTTTATCTTTATCAGGAGGGTTAGGAGGGGAAAAACAACAGTACATTTAACCTGTTGGTACTGCAGCGTCACTCTTTTTTCATTTTCTTGTGCCTGTTTTTTTTTATTTAGACCAGATTAGACTTTTCAAAGGCTCCTGACTTCAAACAGGCCAATATATTCGAGTGATACTCCCCAACTCATACCTGGGTGGTGTAAAAATCTGTTCATAAGAACAGAGTTGTCTTTCACATGAAACCACGTAAAACATTGGTTACATGTACAATGTAGTAGTTACTTCGGTATAAATGATCGAGAAATTAAGAAGGTAAAAACTAAACAAATATCAAAATTAAGACAGTATTCATGCAATAACTACAACTTGGATACAGTCACTTTGTTCAGTTAAGACTTTGATTTTGACAATTATTTTGCAAATCACTTTAGATTTCCGATAATTGTTCTGCATAAAACCCTATGGGAAAGCACACTGACATAGTTTTCTAAACGTTTTTTGGAACCCAATGACATTGCATAGTGTTGCAACTTGTAATGTGAAGATGTGCATGAAATTGCAGAGGTTATGGGAATTTCGATCTGGTCAAACCAAAGTTTTTAAAATTGTTTTTTGCTGCTTCTCTACAAGCACGCGGCATTAATAAGTAAAAGCAGAGACTGGTCGGCTCCGAGTCAAAATATTGAATCCGTGTAGGATAACATGTCTTCCTGCGAACTATAACATCGCGAAGTAGTACGTCCGGCTAATCCAAAGCAGTGTTAATAATTCATATTACAATAACATGTTCTCGTCCTGAATATGCATTTAATTTGCCACTGGACATTAAAAAGCAATCGTTCATTACCATCTCGTGCACAACCTTGCATAAAAGAGGGATTTTGCGGTCGTATAATGGTATGAACACGTATACCTAACAACAAACTTATTTTCATTTACCGGTGTTTAAAGTTATTGCAAATGGCTGATATTTTTGTTCGAGCATATTGTTTTTCTTCAATTGTTTAACATTTCATACCGATATAACATGTTACTTTTATTATTCTTCCCTTAGTTTATTTATTTTGAATTTACATTGTATCATAGGTCAAATTTATTTGTTCAGTGTATGTTCAATGGTGTTAATATGTCCTTTGATTGAGTTAAGCTATTTCAGTTGATATTTTATAGTGTGTCTTTCTATGTTGTGATGTTACACTATTGTTTCAGGAAAAAGGGTGAAGGTTTGGTACCATTAAAACGTTTAAACCCACTGCATTTGTTTGCACCTGTCCTAAGTCAGGAATCTGGTGTTCAGTAGTTGTCGTTTGTTGATGTGGTTCATAAGTGTTTCTCGTTTCTCGTTTTTATATAGATTAGACCGTTGGTTTTCCCGTTTGAATGGTTTTACACTAGTAATTTTTGGGGCCCTTTATAGCTTACTGTTCGGTGTGAGCCTAGGCTCCGTGTTGAAGACCGTACTTTGACCTATAATGGTTTACTTTTATAAATTTTGACTCGGATGGAGAGTTGTCTCATTGGCACTCATACCACATCTTCTTATATCTATGAAGTTTGTCGTCGTCGTCCGAAGACATTTGGTTTCCAAACAATTACTTGAGTATACATGTAAGTGTATGGATCTTTATGAAATTGTACCACAAAGTTTCATACTACATAAGGAAGGTTGGAATGGATTTGAGGGTTATTGTCCCAACTTTGTAGGAATTAAGGACAAAAAAAAAGCATTTTTCTTGTTACAGGACAATAACTTAATTATAAGTGAATGGATCTCAATAAATTTGTACCACAAGGTTCCATACTTCATAAGGAATGTTGTGACTGATTTTGAGGGTTATGGTCCAAAACGTTCAAGAATTACGGACCAAAACATCGTTAAAAAAACTAGGATTTTCTGGTTTCCGGACAATAACTTCAGTATAATCTAAAATGAATCGTTTTAGGAAAAAGGGCGTAAAAACAAATACTTTTCTTATACTTTGCATACGTTGCTCATTTCTTGACCAATTCGATGGGGTTTTAATTCATAGTCTTGAAATCTTGGGATTTTTTTATATGCAGAATCTAACCGTATATTTATAGATTCTTATTTTGGGGTCCGTTTTCAATTTGGTCCACATGAAGGTACAAAGGGTCCAAAATTAAACTTTGCTTGATTTTAACAAATAAAATAGACTATTATGGTTCTTTGCTTTGGTGAATCTAACCGTGTATTTAGATTTTTGATTTTGAGCCCAATTTTCAAATTGGTCCACATTAAGGTCCAAAGCGTTCAAAATCAATTTTAGTTTGATTTTAACAAAAATTGAAATCAAGGGGTCTTTTAATTACTTAATCTACGCATGTATTTGTATGTTGGATATTGGATCATGATAGGTAAATATTCAATTTCATTGTTTTACAGCGGATGACCGTGAGGGCATTCCGGTGTTATGTTGCCACAGACATTTCTACCCACGTGACTTGGGTTTTTGACTGATAACCGAACGTATTTCGTATAATTACGCGGATATCATCGAGTGGAAAATAACACTCCTTATGGCTTGTTATATATTAATTTCATCAATAAATATTCATGAAAATAATTTTAAGAACATAGATAAATGATATGAAAATGTTTTGTCGTGAGTAATATATATATCAATAACAAATCAAGAATACCGAAATTTTTTGTCAACGCATGCGGAAGAATACCTAAAGAACGTTTTGCAACAAACGCGGGAAAATATGATTGCCTACTCAAATCCAATCTATTAGAAAAACAAATTATTACAGAAGTGTCCACCATGCACTTGCACTGCACTATCATTACAATAGTAGAATAGAATGATATACAAATGGATAAAAATTATATATAACTGATATACAAATATTGATATAATATATAACACCAAACCAGAGTATACAGATAACAAATGATTATATCACTACAATATAACAGTTATTACGGTGAGCTTGAATTTCCTGTCATTTATTCATCATCCACACACGGACTTGTCTCAGAAAAAAATATATATCTATGTACCTTAACCTTACTTTCAGGTATAGAGATGTGATTTTTTTTTTCTGAGACAAGTGCTTGTGACCATCCACCAGAACTTGCGGTCATCCGATGTTCAGTACTTCAGTACTTTGATTGTAGTTCTTAGACCACATTCATTCTGTGTCAGAAACCTATGATATGTCAAATATTTAATCACTATCAAAATTCAGAGCTGTACTGCACAATTGATAGAAAGTGTAAGTAGATTCACAGTTAAAAATAGATACCGCATTAAATTTTAATTTTATAGAAGAACTTATGTATAAATTATAGTTTGAAATTTTCTATTTAATAATAGATCTTTTTAAAAAATAATTAAAAGTAAGTTTTATGGATTTTTTAAAAGATATTGCATTACATTTTAATGATGAATGATATTTTGTGAATTGTTTTTTTTTTCATTTCTTTTGTAAATATTTTTAAGAACTTGGTGGTAGGTTTGTTTTTATTCTATATAAATTAATTTTCAGAATGCTATATATATATATATAATTTTTTTATGAACCTAACCCCTTGACAAACTTAGCTATTATTGTCCATTGATAAATACTAGCAGATTAAATTCTTGGTACTGAATCTAACCTTGTACAAATGTATTTAGATTTTGGATATTGGACCACATTTTGTACGTGCCTGTCTCAAGTAAAGAGCATGTAGTACAGTGGTTGTCGTTGGTTCTTGTCTTTCATATTTGTTTTTCGTTAATTGTTTTGTTAAAAATTAGGCCGTTAGTTTTCTCAACCGAATTGTTTCATATTTTTCATGTTGGGACCTTTTATAGCCTACTATTTGGTATAGTGTTTTTCTCATTGCTGAAGGCCTTACTGTTACCTTTAGTTGCTTACATCAACTTTATTTGAACCTTCGTGGATAGTTGTCTCACTGGCAATTGTACCTCATCTCCGTATTTTATAAAAGTCCAATTTAAAAATTTTTCAGGTATTTGACCACATTTATTCTGTGTCAGAAACCTATGCTGTGTCAAATATTTAATCAAAATTCAAACTCAGAGCTGTATCAAGCTTGAATTTAGTGTCCATACTTGTCCCAACTGTTCATGGTTCGACATCTGCGGTCGTATTATTCAGTGCCCCGCTGAGCATTTTGTTTATATTTACAATTCATTGGATATTTAATTTAACTGCAAAAGCCACCAAGGGACGGTGGTGCATGGCAAACTGGGAGTTAGACGCACATTGTATACATACAAGTATTTATAATTTGATTAAAATACCTCGTACCTGATGGAGAGGGGTTACTATATATTGTAATTTGACTCCAGGCGGCACCAAGGGAACATGTCATACACAATTTACTTGTGAAAAGAACTGTAAAAAAAAAGTGCTTTAAAAAAGCCAATACGTGCAGAATATCAACCTTCATGTAGCTGAATATGATTAATTTTACATTAAATGAACTAGAGGCTGTGTCGCTCACCTTGGTCTATGTGCATATTAAACAAAGGACACAGATGGATTCATGACAAAATTGTGGTTTGGTGATGGTGATGTGTTTGTAGATCTTACTTCACTGAACATTCTTGCTGCTTACAATTATCTCTATCTATAATGAACTTGGCCCAGTAGTTACAGTGCAAAACATTTTGTAAAAATTTACAAAAATTTACAAAATTTATGAAAATTGTAAAAAATTGACTATAAAGGGCAATAACTCCTTAAGGGGTCAATTGACAATTTTTGTCATGTTGACTTATTTGAAGATCTTACTTTGCTGTACATTATTGCTGTTTACAGTTTATCTCTATCTATAATAATATTCAAGATAATAACCAAAAGCTGCAAAATTTTCTTAAAATTACCAATTCAGGGGCAGCAACCAAACAACGTGTTGCCTGATTGGTCTGAAAATTTCAGGGCAGATAGATCTTGACCTAATGAACAATTTTATCCCGTCAGATTTGCTCTAAATGCTTTGGTTTCAGAGATGTGAGCCAAAAACTGCATTTTACCCTATGTTCTATTTTTTAGCCATGTCGGCCATCTTGGTTCGCGGGCGGGGTCATCGGACACATTTTTAAAACTAGATACCCTAATGATGATTGTGGACAAGTTTGGTTAAATTTGTCTTAGTAGTTTCAGAGGAGAAGATTTTGTAAAGATAACAAAATTTACGAAAAATGGTTAAAAATTGACTATAAAGGGCAATAACTCCTTAAGGGGTCAACTGACCATTTTTGTCAAGTTGACTTATTTGTAGATCTTACTTTGCTGAACATTATTGCTGTTTACAGTTTATCTCTATCTATAATAATATTCAAGATAATAACCAAAAACGGCAAAATTTCCTTAAAAATTACCAATTCAGGGGCAGCAACCCAACAACGTGTTGCTTGATTGGTCTGAAAATTTCAGGGCAGATAGATCTTGACCTAACGAACAATTTTATCCCGTCAGATTTGCTCTAAATGCTTTGGTTTAAGAGATATGAGCCAAAAACTGCATTTTAGATACCCCAATGATGATTGTGGCCAAGTTTGGTTAAATTTGGCCAAGTAGTTTCAGAGGAGAAGATTTTTGTAAAAGTTAACGGACGACGGACGCCAAGTGATGAGAAAAGCTCACTTGGCCCTTTGGGCCAGGTGAGCTAAAAAAACCTTAAACTATATTTCATCTGTATTGCTAATAGCACACTTAAACTTTAAATCTAGTACTGAAATGAACTCCAATAAAGCATATGCATTATTTAACGTTACGTTCATAGTTAACGACGTTTTTCTCACAATGACTTTATACCTCCATGATAGAAAGAAAGGATAAATGGTATCCATACATGTCAAGATTGTCAGACGACTTCTTATAGGAGTTATTGCCCTTAAATGACAAATTTTACCATTTATTTTTTTCATTTTTTCCTATTATCTTGAAAACTATAAAAGATACAGAGAAACATTAAAATGCAAAAATGATCAGCAAGACAAGTGCTACAAATAAGTTCAATTGTCTAAATCGTCAGCCGACTCCTTATTAGAGTTATTGCCCTTGGATGATGATTTATACCTTTTTTTGCGTTTTTGCCTTACAATTGTTTATCTTTAAAATTATAATAGATAGATAGAAACTTTAATAAGCAAAAATGATCAGAAAGACACTATCTACAATTAACAATATTGAGGAAATCGTCTGACGTCTCCTTGGAGTTATTGCCCTTTAATGACGATTTTTATCATTTTTGGGGGGTTTTGCCTTACATGATAAAAATTAAAATAGATAAATAGACACTTTAAATCACAAAAATGACCGATAAGGCAAGATCTACTAACGAGTCACTTTCATACCCTCTTTTGTGTTTTGAGCAAAAACTAGAGAAGATGGAGAGAAACTGTTTTTTTGTTTTTTTTTGTTTTTTTTTAAAGCAGACTACATGATCAGCAATACAAGACCAACGAAACAGAAATTTTTGTCATGAATTCTATTCTCGTCTTCTATGTTGGAGAGTGGCCTTTGTTGAATATGCACATATACCTAGGTTAGTGACACAGGCTCTAAAGAGCCTCTAGTTAAAAAGTATATCAATCTGTAACTAAATTCTTAGCACACGTATCGCAACCTAATGTATGTTCTCTATGGTTCTTACAATATAAAGGGTAATTCTTAAACAGATTACAAAACTATAAACGCCTAAAGGGTCTGCAAATAGTCCAAACCGGATTAATTTTTGAAAGATTTTGGCAACGTTTAAGTAGTATCGTCAAAATGAATAAACAAAAATAAAATAGTTAACCAAACCAAAACTCTTGATTTATTTCAAACCAGGGCCATTTACAAAAAGTCTATCAATCTTAAAGTTTACTTAGATTCATAGTACCACATCCCAAAGTGTACATCAACACTGAGGTTGTGAGTTCGAACCCGGCTCGTGCAGGTGCACTCGACTCCAATCTTAATTGACTAGGATTGTCAGTTTTCCTATCGAAGGTCGTGGTTTTCTCCGGGCACTCCGGCTTCCTCCACCAATAAAAACTGGCCGCCACGAAATAGCCCAAAAGCGGTACTTAAAAGTGGCGTTAAAACACCAAAAATCAAATCAAAAATCAAATCCCAAAGAGAACACTTTAAGGGTTTTACAATATGGTCGCTTAATTTCAAACGTATCACCAACTTATAAACGCCTAAAGATAGCTCAAAATCGCGACTTTTGCAAATTTTTGCTTTTTAGTATTTATTCCTAAAACGTACAAGAAGGTCATCTTTAACCAAATCCAAAATTGTGTTAGAAGTAAAGCTATTTATTGTCTTTCGGACACTAATTCATTTTGGCTATCGACGGCCTTCGATGCAAAATTTGACAAAAATATGTAAAAGCAAATTTGTATCTTCAACAGCATGCAACATGTAACGCTGAATAGCATTTTGAGTTTATGGAAATTCATGTGTAAAATTGTTTAAATAAAGTTGAGAATTGAAATTGGGAATGTGTCAAAGAGACAACAACCTGACCAAAGAGGAAACAAACAGACCAAGGCCACAAATGGGTTTTCAACACAGCGAGAAAATTCCGCACCCGGAGGCGGGCTTTAGCTGGCACATAAACAAAAATGTGTACTAGTTCAGTGAAAATGGACGTCACACTCAACTCCGAAACATATAAATGAACTAAATTACAAAAAAGATATTTTAAATACATTTCAAGTATGATAAAGATATGAAAAACACATTTAGGACCCTGTGAGTGAAAACAAAGATATTGAGAATTAGGCTCTAACTCTTTGCAATTTTGTATTACAATGCCTTCAACTGAAACATATAGCACTGAATAGTATTTTGATTTCAGGGGAATATTTACAACATTGTTACACTATATAACGTCATCTTCAATTTGCAATGTGCAGACCAATTTTAGATTTTGAGTGACATAAGTCCAGGGAAAATTGGTCTTGTAACTTTCAAAGACACCCCCCCCCCTCTTTTTTCCTAAAAATTGGAGGAATGCCACATGTTTCTCAAGTGCCTGTGCTTATGGCTATTTCTGTGGTTGACCCAACTTGCTGCCAACAATTAAGTTTCGATGCTTTACTGCTTGAAATAAAGTGGTCCAACAAGTTCACGGTTATGAAAGATTATCAAAATATCTTTATTGCCATCACGCAAAGTCAAAACGAACAAAATAAACCACCAATTATTGAGGCAAAATAATAGGAAAAGGATGAAACTCAATTAGTCTCACAACCTTATGTTTTGTGATTTGCGACTTAATAAAAAAAGTCTTTCATCACATATTTTATATTTTGATATAAGTCAAGTAAGGCGGGAAGTACAATAATTTGCCGAGCATCGGGATAGACATCTTCTTTTGGACTGCTTCCTGGTGACTCATAAGATGGCCTCCTAAACCTCGACTTGGAGTGTAAACTTTTTTTTAAATAATCTAAATAGCGTATACATATTACCGTCATGAATGCTGAGTTTGAATGTTCATGTAATATTCGGGGAATGGTCATTATTTATCAGCTGACCAAAAATGATTTAAACAATTAGAAAGTTGACTATGCGTGTTCAGAAACTTTCCTGTGGTCAAAACTAGGTTAAATACATACAGTTGTTAATCTTAAGGTAAGTAGCACTAGAATTGTAAATTTACACATCCTATGGATAATGAACCATAACAGATGACTGTGATGTAAAGGAGTGATCGGATTCACTACCTTGAGAGATTAGGCATCCTGCTGGTGCTTTACACTATAAAAGATTTTAAAATGATAAAAATCATTTCACAGATTGCACACTCACTTCAATATCGTCAACAATCTATATATATACTTGTCAGTCATAAAAACTTTAATCGTGTGACTCCTCCCCCCCCCCCCCCACACACAGTAAAAATATGTTTTTATGGTAACCCCCCCACCAGTATGATATTTTTGGCAATGACCCCCTTTAGATGCAACGACCCCCTCAGCTGATAAATAATAACTGTTCCCTAATTGCTGATTGGCTTCAGTCATCATGCAATTCTAATAATCTTAGATAACCAACTTTTCAAACTTAAAAGTAAAGATCATGTATCCTTATTGTTCAGATTGATAAAGTCTTTTCCATTCGTCGACATTATCTCCGATTTAGATACTATTGATCTGATAACCGCTGTGCATAATTTTAGAAAGATTTTGGCAACGTTTAAGTAATATCGTCAAAATGAATACACAAAAATAAAATAGTTAACCAAACCAAAACTCTTGATTTATTTCGAACCAGGGCCATTTACAAAAAGTCTATCAATCTTAAAGTTTACTTAGATTCATAGTACCACATCCCAAAGTGTACATCAACACTGAGGTTGTGAGTTCGAACCTGGCTCGTGCAGGTGCACTCGACTCCAATCTTAATTGACTAGGATTGTCAGTTTTCCTATCGAACGTCAGGGCTAGTTTTCTTATCAGATAAGTAGTAACCTCCCATGTTAATGTGATGTTGTAATCAATCGTTTTATTTTTACCACCTTTATATAATATTTCATTGTATAATTTGAATTTGTGATTCATTTGATATCTAAATATAATAATTTTATATTTTATTACAGATAAAAACATGGAAATTTGAAAGTATTTGATTCATTAATCACCTTAGTTCAAATCATAAGTCAGGCGGTCTATTCTGTCTACATTAAATAGTAAATACACCGGGGTATCAATGGCTATGAAAAAGGAAAGGAAAACATTGTACAACGTAAAACGAGAATTAAATAGAGCAAAATACAGAAAATGTAGATGCTTTTCTTGTTTGTTGAAATCAAAAACGAAAAACGAAAACACTTTTGATTTTCATTTTGGTTTTTGAAAAATCAAAAACGAAAAATGAAAACACATTCGTTTTTCGTTTTGGTTTTTGAGATATCAAAAACGAAAAATGAAAACACTTTCGTTTTTTGTTTTTGATATTTCAAAACGAAAAAACGAATGGACGCAAATATACACTGACCATAAAGGAGCATTACTTTCTAAATATCCTTTTCTTCCATTATAAGAGTATCATATTTTAAATGTTATAGAGAATACACCAAATTGCAAAGATATAAAAAAGACATTTTAAGCAACAAGTTTTAGATCAGCTAGATCAGTTAAGGGATTATGATCCCAAGAAATATTGGAAACTCAAATTTACTAAAAGAATCTAGAAATGATAATACTCTAGATTCAGCCAAGCCAGAGGAGTGAATATTTTTCAGAGCTTAACAAGTCATCAGATTCCCATAGTAATAGAATACATGAAATAAGGTCTCTGAGATAGAAAAATTGGAGAAAGTAAAACAATTTTGTGAATTAGATTTCAGAATCGCAAATAAAGAAATTGCAAATTATGTGAGAAACTTAAAAATGGAAAAGCATCAGGTTTAAATGGTATTCCTGCAGAGATGTTACGGGCAGGTTTATCAGTTTCAGTTCCATTGATACAAAAACTGTATAACACGTTTTTATCCTTTACAATGGTCATGATGGTCATCAGCATATATAACCCAAGATTTTAAATCTGGAGATTTGAAGAATCTGGACAACTCCTGCATAGGTAAATTATTTATTTTCATTCTAAATAATAGACTAGACAACTTTCTTGAAGAAAATGATATCATAAGTAAATGTCAAATTGGATTTACAAAAAAATAAAAAATCAATTGTTTGTTCTTAATACATTTATTGACAAGTGTAATAACAACAATAAAAGAACAGAGTTCTAATGACCCCCGCGTTGCACATATTTTATCTGTCCAAGGGCAATAACTTAAAAAAAAATTTTTTAAATTTCTTGGAGAAATGAAGGCTTGAGAGCAAATGCAATGCAATTTCAAATATAATGTATGTTTCCAAGGGGCATTACTCTTTTAAAAATAATAGTTACGCACTGATTTGGGAACTTGTCCAAGATATTGCTGATATACATGTAAACCTATGATATAAGTTTCATAAAAATCTGGCAAGCATTGTACACATGAGAGCGCTAATAATGCAATTTTCCATAAAATTAATATTTCCAAGGACCATAACTCTGTTAAAAATAATTGATATTGCTGATATTAACCTAAAGTATAAGTTTTATAAAAATCTGGCAAGAATTGTACACGTGGGAGCACTAACGAGGCCATTTTCCATAAATTTAATATTTCCAAGGGGCATAACTCTTCTAAAAAAAGTCAATCGTTCATCATTATAGAACTTGTCTGAGATATTGCCGATATTAACCTATAGTATAAGTTTTATAAAAATCTGGCAAGAATTGTACCCTTGAGAGCGCTAACAAGGCCATTTTACATAAATTTAATATTTCCAAGGGGCATAACTCTTTTAAAAAAATCAATCGGCCACAATTATAGAACTTGTCCGAAATATTGCTGATATTAACCTATAGTATAAGTTTTATGAAAAATCTGGCAAGAATTGAACCTCTGAGAGCGCTAACAAGGCCATTTTCCATAAATTTAATATTTCCAAGGGGCATAACTCTTTTTAAAAAAATCAATCGGCCACCATTATAGAACTTGTCTGAGATATTGCTGATATTAACCTATAGTATAAGTTTTATAAAAATCTGGCAAGAATTGTACCTGTGGGAGCGCTAACAAGGCCATTTTCCATAATTTAATATTTCCAAGGGGCATAACTCTTTTTAAAAAAGTCGATTATCCACCATTATAGAACTTGTCCGAGATATTGCTGATATAAACCTATAGTATAAGTTTTATAAAAAATCTGGCAAGAATTGTACCCTTGAAAGCACTAACGAGGCCATTTTACATAAATTTAATATTTCCAAGGGGCATAACTCTTTAAAAAAAAAGTCAATCGTCCACCATTATATAACTTGTAAGAAATATTGTTGATATTAACCTATAGTATAAAATTTATAAAAATCTGGCAAGAATTGTACCCGTGAGAGCGCTAACGAGGCCATTTTCCATAAATTTAATATTTCCAAGGGGCATCACTCTTTTAAAAAAAGGTCGATCGGGCACCATTATTTAACTTGACTGAGATATTGTTGATATTAACCTATAGTGTAAGTTTTATAAAAATCTGGCAAGAATTGTACCTGTGAGAGCGCTAACAAGACCGGACGGACGGCCACCTGGTATTTCTATGTCCCTCGCAAAAGCATGAACAGGGGACAAAAACGGTAAACTATTTGCATGCTTTGTAGATCTCAGAAAAGCATGCGACTCTATTATTCATACAGGTATACAATATAAACTACTTCAACACAACATAGCAGGACAGTTTTACAGGTTTTATGCTATAGTTAAAGATATATATGATTTTCTAATT
>CM029604.1:359242-480795 GCA_017311375.1 Mytilus coruscus
ATACTTAAGAAAACAAAAAGCACATGTTCATATCTATATATAGCAGGGCCATTTCTCCCGCTGTGTCGGCAAAGTTTGGGAAATAAACCCGATGCATAATTAATGAGATAAATAGTGAAGTAACATGATATTAAATATCAATTATTAACACTTCTGTAGTTTATGTAAACATTCCAGCGATCTTATTGAAATTTTATGTACATATCTTTGATGTAAGCAGCTCTAAAACTTTATCTCCATATATCTTACCATGCATAATGTGTGTGTTGTTATTTTCATTTCTCGCAAACTTTTATCTAGATCTCCAAAACATATTGAATTATTCTCTTTCAAGTGAATAAGTGTCAAAAACTTGACCATCTGTGTATTTCCTGTGTTATTCTTTCCAATTTCCCTCCAAGCTATCTCTTCCATTCCAAGAAGAAGTGCTAATTCATGTATCACGTCTTCCTCACAATTACCAGAAAAACGAAGCAACTCAGAGTTACTTGGAATTTGATCTAAAGAATATTCACTCAAACCTACAAGTTATATAAAACATACACATTGTGAAAAGATAGTAATAATTATGTAAATGTGATGATACATTACTAGAACACTATTAGTTTTGATTGTTAGTTTGATTGAGGCTGGTCAATATTGACAACAAATATAGTTAGTAATATAAGATATATTTCAGAACTGTCTACCACCAAGAATAATTATCTATATCTCTATGGCCGTGTCTGGCTATTTTATGAACTATATCTATATGGCCGTGTAGGCTGTTTTTAGGATACTCTACCATCAAGCATAGTTATCATCTATATCTGTATGGCCATGTCTGGCCGTTATTATGATATTGTACCATCAAGAATAATTATCTATATCTCTATGGCCGTTCTACCATCATGGCTAATCTATACGACTAAAATAACGAGTTCCAATTTGTTAGCCGGCATGAAGTTTTTCTCTATTTTATAGTCAAAATAATACGCAATACCACATCAAACTAGTAGTCAAGGCCTGTAAGGCTGTTAAAGCAATTACTGCCTAGTTAATGTTTTTGTAACTTTTGTCAAACATCCATATGTAAAAAAATTAAACCTGACAGGAGTCTATATCAAAACATACTTATCCAGCAAAAGGTCTATTTACAAGGTTTTACATTTCCCATGGGGAAGCCACGTTTACCTGCCTTATGGTGGAAGCAAATATATTTACTGAAACATATAACTCCTGAAAAAATGTATTATAGATAAACCCCTTGTATGGTGTTTATTATTGGGCAAAAATTAACCTGACAATCCACCTGGCAAAATTATCTTTATTGCTTTTATTTTAATTCTAATTATCATAATTGGTTTAAACTTGACCATCAGTTAATGATTTCGACTTTCTTGACACGTGTGTTGCACTGCACTATAGTTTTTTGTTTTTTTTTAAGAATAAGAATCATTTATTTATACATACCGTTGTCCTAAACATGCAACTGGTACCCCTTTCATTACTATTGACATAGTCCCATAAATTATATAACACAACATATTTTTAAATAAAGACATTTTCAAATATTAAAAAAAAAAAGTTTCATGAAGTCATCGAAAATACCCTTAACGATTTTCTGTATTGTCAAGACTAGTAAGATCTATATTTTAAACCATCCAATGAATACACACTGATCATGCAATACAAAAAAACAGGGACATGACGAAGCATTATGAAAGTAAATGAAAAGATTATTTGACTTTAAGATAAATTGCTTCGCCGAGCGCAGCTGGATACGACCGCAGAGGTTCAACCCTGAACAGTTGGGGCAAAAATGGACACAATATTCGCGCTTGATATAGGTCTGAATTTGGATTCTAATTCAATATTTGACACATAATAGGTTTCTGACACAGAATAACTGTAGTCAAAGAACTTAGAATTGGTTATATGATTTGAATTTATATTCAATTTTTGCTTTTGTGCAATACACTATGCTGTTGCGAATTGACCTCCACCCCCCCCAAATTTTTTTTTTAACCCCCCCTTTCTTTTTCAAATTTTTTACCCCCACCCACCAATTTTTTACCCTCCCCAATTTTTTAACCTCCTCCCCCCTCTTTTTCCAAAAAAAATTCTTTCCCTAAAGACATGGTCATAATCTCAATTCAAATTTCCAATGGAGTTTGCAACCATAATAACCAATTTAAATACATCATTAAAGTCTTAAAATAGAAAATGACATACATAATCATAGCTAAAATTAATTTACCTTAATCAGCATTTTTAAAATTATTAAATTTATTAATAATACAATTTTTGGCAAATTTCCAATATACATAATTTAAAAGCAGTTTAGGTAAGATAAACAAAAAAGCTTCATCAGCAACATTTTATATTGGCAAATTTCCAATGAAGTTCATTAAACTAAAGTTATTGGCAAATTTCCAATGGAATTTATTAATAATAAAGTTTTTGGCAAATTTCCAATATACATAATTTAAAAGCAGTTTAGGTGAGATAAACAAAAAAGCTTCATCAGCAACATTTTATATTGGCAAATTTCAATGAAGTTCATTAAACTAAAGTTATTGGCAAATTTCAATGGAATTTATTAATAATAAAGTTTTGGCAATTTCAATATACATAATTTTAAAGCAGTTTAGGTGAGATATTCAAATGAGTTTCAATTACCAACCTTACACTGCCTTTTAAATTATGTTTTGTACTTAAGTAATTGTCCATTAACCTGGAAACCCTTTTCCACCCTTTTTTGCACCTTATTCCTTAACCGTTTGAGCCATCACTCCCAAAGACAATTCTTACCATCCCTTTGTGGTATTCCAATATCCAAAATCTAAATACATGGTTAGATTCAGCATATCAAAGAACCCCAAGAATTCAATTTTTGATGAAATCAAATAAAGTTCAATTTTGGACCCTTTGAACCTCAATGTGGACCAATTTGATAACGGGCCCAAATTTCAAAAATCTAAATACATGGTTAGATTTAGCATATTGAAGAACCCCATATATTCAATTTTTGTTGAAATCAAACAAAGTTTACTTTTGGACCCCGATTTGGACCAACTCGAAAACTGGGCCCATAATCAAAAAACTAAGTACATGTTTAGATTCAGCATATCAAAGAACCCCAAGAATTCAATTTTTGTTAAAATCAAACTAAGTTTAATTTTGGACCCTTTGGACCTTAATGTAGACCAATTTGAAAACGGGACCAAAAAATAAGAATCTAAATACACGGTTAGATTCGGCATATCAAAGAACCCCAATAGTTCAATTTTTGATGAAATCAAACAAAGTTTAATTTGGACCCTTTTGGCCCCTAATTCCTAAACTGTTGGGACCAAAACTCCCAAAATCAATCCCAACCTTCCTTTTGTGGTCATAAACCTTGTGTTTAAATTTCATAGATTTCTATTCACTTATACTAAAGTTATTGTGCAAAAACCAAGAAAAATGCTTATTTGGGCCCTTTTTTAGCCCCTAATTCCTAAACTGTTGGGACCAAAACTCCAAAAATCAATCCCAACCTTCCTTTTGTGGTCATTAACCTTGTGTGAAAATTTCATAGATTTCTATTTACTTATACTAGAGTTATTGTGCGAAAACCAAGAAAAATGCTTATTGGGCCCTTTTTTGGCCCCTAATTCTTAAACTGTTGGGACCAAAACTCCAAAAATCAATCCCAACCTTCCTTTTGTGGTCATAAACCTTGTGTTTAAATTTCATAGATTTCTATTAACTTATACTAAAGTTATAGTGCGAAAACCAAATGTCTTCGGACGACGACGACGACGACACCAACGTCATACCAATATACTACCGCAAAAATTTTGCGGTCGTATAAAAATCAGAAACACGCTTTCAGAAAAATGTTATGATTTTCAAAACTTAAGAATATAAAACACAAAACTTTTTAATTCCTGAGAATTACAGGTAATAATTTTCAATTACCCAAAGGGTCATTATGATATTTGACACTGTCTAGAGAAGTAACCTTGATCATTTATCATTATATTGATTATTATATAATCTGTTTACAGAGTTTAGTTTATAAGTATCAATTAGCAATTAAGGAAGCCCCTAATACATAACAGGGTCCGTAATTTCATCGAAGTATTAAAACATGGTTAGTGTAATCCACCTTTTAAACAAATAATATGAGATTAGATAACATTACTATAACGTGCGTAGTGATTTTGTACGATAACTTTATGAATGAAAGATAACCAGATCTAATTTGTTTAAACTAGATTACTAGATACCCCAATGATGAGTATGGCCAGGTTTGATTCAGATTGACCAAGTCGTTTTCAAAAAAATTGTTTTTTACAAACAGACGAGGACAGACAATCAGTGCCAAGTGATGGAAAAAGCTCACAATGGACCTTGTGCCGTATGAGCCACACACAAAAAAAACACAAACAATACAAACATGAAAAACAAAAACAAAATTTATAAAAATATAATTTGCTCTCAAATAAATGTGAAGGTTTTGTCAAGTAGTGCTGATTTAGAGTTTAAAATGATGATACTTAAATGGATATAAGGCTATTTAGATTTGTATCAAATTAGTTAGATCATCATCTATGTTTCAATGAAAACTATGAACCGAGTCTGCATTTTATATTATTACGATTGTTATGAAAACACGAGTAAGTCATGTTAGAATTATGTAAATATAATTACTTGTGTTTGTCAAATAGCTTTTATAATATGGCTTATGTGTTTCCTGCATGCAGTTTTACATGCAGTTCAATGTGCCAAATTATACACTTATATACACCAATTTTTACAATATTATAGTGACAATAGAATCAAAATTATAAAAAATGACATTCAAACTGTACACGAGTTAACTCCATCATAAATAAATCTGCCTATATATTGTCTTATCACACCAACCTAAATTACAATGCTTTAGTAAACATCCTAACAATATTGGCAAGCAAGCCAACCAACTTTGGATCAACATGGAGTAATGAAATCATGACAAAAACAGTAAAGGTTTATATGCTAGTCAACCCTTATAAAATTTTGTGTATGTAGCATTTCGTTAAATTGTTTATGCATGTCTGCCGAATAGCAACTGCATAATAACAAATATAGGAAAACAATTTTGAACTGAGCTTTAACAAATTTTCTTTGAAATCAATATGTCTTATATATTTGCTGAGAATTTTTTTGTGTTAATGGAACACAGAGATAGCCGATATATTTTCAATTCCACAAATGTTTAGAACTGGATTATTGTGAATCTTACTAATGTTTTTATTAATATTATCAGCTTACAATATATCTTAAATGGAAATGAAATGTATTATTAAGTTAAATATTTTACTCAAGAAGGTATTTTGATATTTTAAGGAACTTTCGACACAAAAAGAAATAAACAATACATTTACCTGGACAACTAAGATCACACTGCATTTGTTCCTGTAAGTAAAAAACAAACACTTATTATTATTCTACATTTGTAGCTTAACATAATCCGGCTAACATACCAAGAAACCAAAAATAAATTCTGTTTCTAAGTTACATGTTAGTAGCAATGTTAGTGTTAAGTACCAAACTATGCTGAACTAGTTTAACCCTGCCACATTCTGTATGTGCCTTACCTAAGTCAGGAGCCTGTATTTCCATGGTTGTCGTTTGTTGCTGTATATCCTATTTGTTTTTCGTTCTACATTTTATGCATATCTCAGGTCGTTAGTTTTCACTTTAGATATGTTTTACATTTGTCATTTCAGGGCCTTTTATGGCTGACTATGCGGTATGGGTTTTGCTTATTATTGAAGGCCATATCGTGACCTATAGTTGTTAACTTCTATGTCATTTGGTCTCTGGTGGAGATCTGTCTCATTGGCAATCATACCACATCTTCTTATTTTCGTATTAATCTCAACATCTGGAATTACAAAGTTACACAAATAGCCTATGATAAATACCTCTATGTGAGTTTTTGGAGGGAATGTTTGGTTCGTTGTCTGACCTTTAAATATATCGATTGTGTCGTTTAAAAAAAAAGTAAAATAACAAAAATACCGAACTCCAAGGAAAATTCTAAACAGAAAGTCCCTAAGCAAATGGCAAAATCAAAAGCTCAAACACATCAAACAAATGGATGTAAGATCAGTACATTTGAATATTTTGAGAAACCACAGGACATTATAGAGTAAGTGTAGATTCACATGGTGGTTGATGCATGCATAACAGAAGATTCTCATCCTGTTGAAGCAACTGGTCTCTTTGTGTAGGATTCTCTCAGTTTTGTGTTGTTTTTACTTTGGTTTGTAAGTTTCTGAATGGGGAATAGAATTTAGTATAAATCAGTGTCAAATATGGCACTAAAATCAACAGTTAAATAGTAAAAAATTAATACAAAACTCAAGAGCATTGACAACAAAACATTCTAATATGTTGTATCATATACAACTGTATTCATGGGGTTGGCACCTTAGTGGCTTGATTAGTTCAGTCAGATAATGAAGTATCACTGAGATCCCTTGTTGATTCATTATAAACTTGAGTGGGTATCATTCTATCAATGAGCAAAACAGTAAAATACAAAACACATAACTATACCTGTACAATCCGGATCACACTGCTTTTGTTTCTATTAAAGGAAAAAAATATATAATTGTAAATTCAACATCCACAATAAACTGCACAGACACTAATTATAACAAAGCATATACTAAACACAACAATTTGAACTCTAAACAGTAACTATGACCCAAATTCAATTGATTAACATTGACATATCTTTCTGTAAATAACTTATTAGCTAACTGCAAACAGATTAACTGGAGGGCTTAAATGAAACACAATAAGGCAAACTCCCTGTTAAATGTTTTGCCTTTTGAAATTCACTTTTGAGCAAACAGAACCATACCTTTTTGACAAATTGTCTGCATGTATTTAAATGGATAAAAGTTTCCTGATGTGACCTTAAGGAACATGTTAATTCAATCGTAAATGATTCCTTTTCCTTTAATTGTGTGCTTTCCACTAAAAACGATTTTCTCTTATGTTCTTTTTTCTTCACAGCATTTGATAAGAAGAAAAATTAAAACAATGTAATGTTTTCTGATCTTAAAACGTCTTTATATACATGTACAAGCAAATATGGAAATTGAAATCACAAGAGATCAAAAAGCATGAGTTTTCTTGTACATATTAAAATAGTATTTGCAATAAGAATGTCTTTCTTGCATTGATTAGAACAAATATGAAGTAAAACACCCTCTAGTGTTTCTTCTGGAATTTATAAAACAAATGCTCTTTTGATTTTTAAATACCATCTATGCTTGAATTTTGGTGGCATCATCTATGCTTGTTTTCATAACATATCGACCATGTTGCAAAAATGCTTTATTGAAGGACAATAACATGCATATTGTTTTCTGTTGTTTTTTTATAACTTAAGGTAGAGAGGCTTCACTTGAATAATTGTGTCATCTTTGTCATTAAAAACAATTTTGTTATATTAACAAAACAGACAATCATGCTTTGTGTTAAAGCAATTGCAAATTATGTGACCGGTGAGTATTACAATAACATGATCTTGCATTCTGAAATCTGACATATATATGTGTATGCAACTTTTGCTTACTGAAAAAACTATTCTCACATGTTGGTCTGTCATGTCAACATCGCAATAAGACTGCACTCAATATAGATTGCATTTACAGTATTTTACATAAACACTCTTAGCCAAAACACAACAATCCTATAAGGTTTATCTGATGGGAAAACACTCTTAGCCAAAACACAACAATCCTATAAGGTTTAACTGATGGGAAAACACTCTTAGCCAAAACACAACAATCCTATAAGGTTTATCTGATGGGAAAACACTCTTAGCCAAAACACAACAATCCTATAAGGTTTATCTGATGGGAAAACACTCTTAGCCAAAACACAACAATCCTATAAGGTTTATCTGATGGGAAAACACTCTTAGCCAAAACACAACAATCCTATAAGGTTTATCTGATGGGAAAACACTCTAAGCCAAAACACAACAACCCTATAAGGTTTATCTGATGGGAAAACACTCTAAGCCAAAACACAACAACCCTATTCTAAACAGAAAGTCCCTAAGCAAATGGCAAAATCAAAAGCTCAAACACATCAAACAAATGGATAACAACTGTCATATTTCTTACTTGGTACATACATTTTCTTATGTAGAAACCTATTATGACATTTTGAGTAAGTGTAGATTCACATGGTGGTTGATGCATGCATAACAGAAGATTCTCATCCTGTTGAAGCAACTGGTCTCTTTGTGTAGGATTCTCTCAGTTTTGTGTTGTTTTTTACTTTGGTTTGTAAGTTTCTGAATGGATTTTTGAGATTTAAACACCAATCTGTTAAATATTTCTGCGCCTACTGCATCATATCCATTACAATGTATCTGTGCATTGAAGTATGTCGATTAGGCGTATTTTCAAATAATTGCTACATGGGCATTGCAGTTAATCATACTCGAAAATGTGATGGGAAAATAATAGATGGAATCTTAATTTAAGAGTTTCATTAATTATATAATTGAATACTATTGTTTTAAAAACTCATTCGAAATGATAAAAGTGACCTTCGGATTTAAGACGTTGCTTAAAACACAGTTGTAACATGCATTCATTAGGAATAAGTTTTCAACAGATTTATTCATTCATTAATTTACTTTATTTACAGAAATAATAAGAAATATGTATGTTGCATCAAACAAACTTTTTAATCTGAATGAACTACTTTAAACATTTTTTTCAAATTCATATAATTCACGGGTTTGAAAACATTTAAACAACACAAACAATATGTAAAAATAGTGTTAATAATTAGGAAGAATGAGCCATCAGTTCAATTCTGTGGTGCTTTAACATACATTGTAAACATAGGAAAAAATAAGATGATGCGTCTTGCAGTCAATTAAACAATCATCATCTGTATCAATTCAATACTTATTGTAAATATTTGGAATTCAAAGCAAGGCACATGACAACAGATTATTAGATGACTAGAAGTGCACATTTTAAAAAGGTGTCTCCAATTGTATAATTTGTACTATATATGAATTACACCATATACCTTCTAAAAGGTAAAAGATGCAGCAAACAGACCATACCATATTAGCATCCTTTGGTATTTGGCATATTGTATTAGCTCTAAATTTATCAAGAAAACAAACGTCGTAGTGGAAATTAAAATGATGTAAATTAATGAACAAAGGAACTAGAAATGAACCAAAACCAACCAAGTATCACTAACTTCAATCTAAAACGACTAAAAAAATGAATATAGCAACAACAGTTTATTAATTTGTATCGATTTAGAACATACAAATAAATAGTGTTTTCATTTCAAGTCCAGAAAAGAGTTGAAAAAAAGATTGTTATCACACTGATGAATAAGAATTGTGCATGTATTCTATTTCTTTTATGTTTGATGTGTTTGAGCTTTTAATTTTGCCATTTAATAAGGGACTTTCCGTTTTGAATTTTCCGTGGAGTTCAGAATTTTGGTTTTTTTTTACTTTTTCTATATAGATAAAAGGAGCAAACCAACTCTATCATGTCTATAAATATCTATCTTTTATGCATCATAAGAAATTATTCAATATGAATATAATTAAAGTACATACCAGTTTCTGATTCCAAACTCTCCAGTTGTGTTTAATGTTTTCACCATGTTCGCAAAGACATTCCTCTGTTTCTAAAACCATCTTATCTTCTGGAGTAAAACAGCTTAATTTTGAGCAGGAATACTCAGTGTGAAATGGTAGATTGTTGCTGGTTTTACAATGGATAGTTGACTGATAAAATTCAGATATTCTCTCCAAAGTAATATACAAACATTCTCTGACACTAGTGGCTATATCAGGTACTATCAGCCCCTTGGAGCGCTTGTGGACTAGGTACAGTAGGATCTTGTTACCTTCTACACAGACAACAATATCATGCTCTCTATCAAATGATAACCCAACAAACCCAGAAAACATAAGTTTCCTTCCACGGTATTCTTTTAATGTCCACATACTGAGACATGCGCATATTAGACGATTCGGTAAAGCTGGAGGTATGATGGTGCCTTTAAAAACAAAGGCCAAACTAACAGTCTTATCTGGTGTACATTCTTGTGTCAAGAAGTCTGTATTATTTCTTTGTGTAAGCATACAGGGTACAAAAAAGTGTTCTACTGGTAGCCGACTTCCTGTTTGCGTATCATATCTACGTTGTTCAGACACGATATCTAGGTGTATTAGCATATCAAATATGTACTCTTTAAATGGTAAAATCTGACGGAATTCTTCTTGCTCCCAAATCTGGTAGAGGTCTACTTTTTGAATCATTCCATTTTCAGACATCTTTTTGAAGGTTTTCCTTGTTTTATCTTCTTTTGGCCAGAATTCAACATCTATGAAAATGAAAATAAAAAAATTATCTTAAGATTTGAAATAAAAGTCAAAAATATATTAACATTATAAAGTATTACTTCTCTATAAAAGCTATATCGCTCACCTAGATCAGCACCGAAAACAAACTAATCTTAATAATTCAATTAAATATCCTATTTCAAAACAAACTAACTTTCCTTATTCTGTATTCAAAGCATTTGATGATCAAAATTGAATACTTTCCCATTTGGAAGGATATTACCCGAAAAAAAAGGTATGCATATTTCTTTAATAATGAGCACGCTCACATACCCCACGTCCCCACATTGTCATTGGAGAAATTAAATAAGTGTAACCAAAAAAAATTGTATAAGAAAAAATATTGAATAATAATTTCCTGTCAAAATGCATATCTACATAGTATGTCCTTCTTATCTACAAAATTTCATGAAATTCTGTTGTGTGGTTTCAGAAGAGTGGAGATGACAAACTGTTGCAGAAGTACATTGAAGCAAATAAGTTCAAAGGGGCGTAACTCCTAGAAAAAAAAAGAATCATAATTTCCTGTCGATATGCACATCTACATAGTATGTTCTTATTATCTACAAAGTTTCATGAAATTCTGTTGTATGTGGTTTCAGAGGAGTTGAGATGACAAACTGTTGAAGTATAACCTTAAAGCAAATAAGTTCAAAGGGGTGTAACTCCTAGAAAAAAAATTGAATCGTAATTTCCTGTCGACATGCACATCTACATAGTATGTCCTTATTATCTTAAAAGGTTTCATGAAATTCTGTTGTGTAGTTATAGAGGAGTTGCGATGACTAACTGTTGCAGTAGTACATTAAAAGTAAATAAGTTCAAAGGGGAGTAACTCCTAGAAAAAAAATTGAATCTTATTTTCCTGTCTATATGCACATCTACATAGTATGTCCTTATTATCTAAAAAGGTTTCATGAAATTATGTTGTGTGGTTTCAGAGGAGTTGCGATGACAAACTGTTGCAGTAGTACATTGAAGCAAATAAGTTCAAAGGGGCGCAACTCCTAGAAAAAAAATTGAATCAGAATTTCCTGTCGATATGCACAACTACATAATATGTCCTTTTTATCTAAAAAGGTTTCGTGAAATTCTGTTGTGTGGTTTGAGAGGAGTTGCGATGACAAGAAACAGGACTGACGGACGGACGGATGGACGGACGGACGGACTGACGGGTCAAAAACATTATACCCTACGCAACTTTGTTGCGTGGGGTATAATAATGTGTGTACATGTTTTCTGTACCAGCAACATAATTGGCCATGGTGGAATGTGGTCTGAATGTATAGTTCAATCAAAGTTTATACCAACTACTCATGATGAAAAATGAATTTATTTAGTTATAAAGTCACTTACAACCTTGTTGCATTTTTCTAAATGATTTTTTTGGGGATTTAATTATCATTGTTTTAATGTTAAAGTGATTGTTTATTTGAAGCCAGATAGGGGTCATCAAACCGACCAAAGGTGCTAAAAATCATTTACAGTTTACAATTTAAAAACACTTAAGTCATTTTATGGTTTAAAATAAATGCTAATTCTATTTATGTCTTTAAGGGAAATCACCAATCATAAACAAAATGAAGGACAACACAATGCAAAAATGAAAACGAGAAGAAAGTCCACTGGGTATATTTAGATAAGTGTATTTCTTAACAACATTTGTAAAGCTGTTGGTCGTCCATCTTAATTTAAACACTGTTTTTTTTCTTACAATTTTATTTTGCTGGGGAGATTATGTTTAAAGAAAGCAGAGCCATCAATCATAAGTTTTAAAGGGTTTCATCTCTTGTTCTCAAATTCATCAATTAAACAAAGTTCTACAAAACGTCACATTGAAAACTATAAGTTTTAAAACAATATATGGTTGTTCTCTTAAAACTTAAACTCTCCTAAATATTCAATATATTGGGTAGAGAACAATCGTTTATAACTGGCAGGGGACAATATAACCATTGAATGACCCTGCATTCTTTCACAACATTATGAATAGAACAACTGCTGTTAAATATGATGAAAACCTTGTTAATGAAATGAGAAAAGGTTGGCTGGTTGTCAGCTGCAATAGAAGCCGTAGAAGACGAGACATAAGTATAACAATGATGCAAGTGATGACGGATGTGTTAACATTATGAAATTAACCTCAATATATTATGCCAAGATTCACTTGAGAGTTACAAAAGATGATGTATGGCAGTCATCCAGGATGATATCTTGTCAGTCAATTGCTGTCTTTGATCTTAACTTTAAGTTCATTTTTTCAGTTGTTTTTCGGGGTAAAGTCTACTACTACTAGTATACTAGTATTCTAATTCAAACGTATTTTTAATAGATTTTGACTTGATCTAAATAATATTAGTTTTATTTCCCAGTCATGGTATATATAATAGTTCAATAGCTGATAACTGGATTGATCACAGGCAGTGTATTTCTAACAGACAAATATGATATTAACTTTACAAGGAATTCATGCTCTGTTTGTTAGGTTCAGATTTCAGGATGAGATTCTTTCCCCAATACAACTAGAAATTGAGAAGATTTGCATTTTTGACTTTGGCTAAAAATACTTCATTTTCTCAGTTGTAAGAGTTGCAGTATGAATATGAAAGAACCTTAGTGAGCGCGCTCACATACCCCACGTCCCCACATTGTCATTGGAGAAATAAAATAAGTGTAAGAAAAAAAATTGTATCAGAAAAAAAAATTGAATCATAATTTCCTGTCAATATGCACATCTACGTAGTATGTCCTTATTATCTGAAAAGGTTTCATGAAATTCTGTTGTGTGGTTTGAGAGGAGTTGCGATGACAAAGGTTGCAGTAGTATATTGGGCAAATAAGTTCAAAGGGCGTAACTCCTGGAAAAAAAATTGAATCGTAATTTCCTGTCGATATGCACATCTACGTAGTATGTCCTTATTATCTGAAAAGGTTTCATGAAATTCTGTTGTGTGGTTTGAGAGGAGTTGCAATGACAAAAGGTTGCAGTAGTATATTGGGCAAATAAGTTCAAAGGGGTAACTCCTGGAAAAAAAATTGAATCGTAATTTCCTGTCGATATGCACATCTACGTAGTATGTCCTTATTATTTGAAAACGTTTCATGAAATTCTGTTGTGTGGTTTGAGAGGAGTTGCGATGACAAAAGGTTGCAGTAGTATATTGGGCAAATAAGTTCAAAGGGGCGTAACTCCTGGAAAAAAAATTGAATCGTAATTTCCTGTCGATATGCACATCTACGTAGTATGTCCTTATTATTTGAAAAGGTTTCATGAAATTCTGTTGTGTGGTTTGAGAGGAGTTGCGATGACAAAAGGTTGCAGTAGTATATTGGGCAAATAAGTTCAAAGGGGCGTAACTCCTGGAAAAAAATTGAATCGTAATTTCCTGTCGATATGCACATCTACATAGTATGTCCTTATTATCTAAAAAGGTTTCGTGAAATTCTGTTGTGTGGTTTGAGAGGAGTTGCGATGACAAGAAACAGGACTGACGGACGGACGGACGGGTCAAAAACATTATACCCTCCGCAACTCGTTGCGTGGGGTATAATAACAACTACACATTGTCTCAAAACATAATTGTGCTGGTACTTAATTGAAACCAGGATAGGGATACTTGCATTCTCAAAGTTTCTATGCATTGTTCAAATATATTCTATATTTAGAAACTATGTAGTTCTATAGTTATACCTAAACCTTTATACCTATTAAATATCAGTTTCAGTTTAAACTAAAAAAAAAAATTTTTTTCAAAATTTGCAATTGTGTTTTACAAACATTACAAAACGTAAGTTAAAACAGCCATCTTCTCCAAATTTTCACAACAGAATAAAATAATTGCCTGCACTTCACAAATATTAATGCTGTGAATAAAAAAAAGATCAATTTTGACTAACTGTATTACATAAAAGTTCTGACAAACCAACAAAAAGATTAGTATAGGGCACCGTTCAACAGTCCCCAGTGCTCTTAAAAATGGCTGGTAAACAATATTTTGGTATGTTGTTTTTTACCAGCAATATAATCACTGCTCAATGAAAATATATACACACCAGTAATGAAAGATCTCATAACTTCCACCATAAGAAGGGGACTTATGATAACATTATCTCTCAGCTGTGGGGTATCAAAATAAACAATCTTCCCAAGAGAGTGTTGATAATGTAGAAAATCTGTTAGCTGCTCAGGAGACAGGACAGACACCTCGCTGATGGCATTTAATTCTTTAACTTCAGCCAATGACATAATTTGTTTTCCTTCTGCCACTAATTCAGCGATCTCAAGCTCTAGTGGAACACAAGCATTGGGCATTCTTTCACCCCAACATGGGTGGTTGAATGTAAGTTCTGTAATTGTTTTCTTCAGAACTTCTATTTCTGGGTCATCTTGATTTTTTGCATTGACAAATATTAGAGGTCTAAGGACCAGATGATGTTGTCCCTCGTGGTCTTTAAACAACTCCTCAATTCCACTGTAAAGCTCTTCACGTCGTGTCTCAACATTCTCCTGTTAAACATAAAAAGATGAGAGATAAATACACTGTAAAGATCCTGTATCGCACACCATGATGTATATGCATCTTCAATGGTGGAATATTCCAACTACAATTAGATTTATCTCAAATTTTCAGAGTAGATACATCTAGTTTTACAGGTCAATTCTACACTTTTAAATATAACAGTCTAAAACAAAACTTATTACAGTTGTTAAATATTACATTAAAAGGGGAATAAAGTGAAAAAAAAGCGTCTTTAGAATATTTTTTTTCAAAGAAGATCTTGCTATTGATATCTTTTTTGGTAATTCACACTTTTACCTAGTACCTAGTATAGAAACACTAATTAAATAATGGGGAATATGTCCATGGAACACAGATGATGCCCCCGCTTACATATAACATTATAAAGGGTCATAACTCAAGAATGATAAAAGTGACGCTACCGAAATTAATACTTGATCTGAGTTTTGTGGTAATAAGCATTTTGCATAAGTTTCATAACATTTGGTTGTGGCAAAATAAAATTAGACATGTAAGAGAATGGAAAAAAAAAAAAAAAATCAGCAATTTTTCCATTTGTGAAGGGGCATAACTCTAGAACGGTAAAAGTGATGACACCAAAATTCAAACTTGATCTGTGTTTTGTGGTATTCAGCAGTGTGTATAAGTTTCATAACATTCGGCTGAGGCAAACTTATGTTACAGAACTGAAAGAAAAAATTCAGCTATTTTTTTCTTTGTAAAGGGGTATAAATCTTGAAAGTTAAAAGTGACACCACCCAAATTCAATCCTGATCTGTGTTTTGTAGTAATAAATATTGTGTGTAAGATTCATAACATTTGGTTGAGGCAAGCTAAAGTTAGAGAACGGAAACCAAATTCGGGAGGTACGTACATACGTACAAGGGTAAAACAGAATGCCCCCTCCGCTATGTCAGGGGCATAAAAAATAAGTTACATTTAATAAGTTGGCAATAAATCTAAAACATGTCAAGAGGGTATTAATAGCCTAGTAGCCAGTAGTTCAGTATTTGCATGAAATAGGGATATTGTTTAATTTAAATTTGCAGTTATAAAAAATTGAGCTTATTTTAAAATAAAGCATGAATCGTCCTCATGCATTCCTTGTCCAGATTCGGCTATATATCCTTTTTGTTTTCACCAACTCATCAATATTTGTATTACGTTTTGGACTTTCAAATATTTTGGCCTCTAACATCACTGAAGAGACATTACTTGTTGAGAAGTGCATCTAGTGCAGTACTACTAAATGCTAGAGTTTCTTATTGTTTACATATTTGTTGAAATAAAACTGACTTAAAACAAACTGTAACATTTAAACTGAGCAATTGTTTTAAGTCAATAGACCATGACTGAGAGTGGCAGGGCCAAATAATCTGCATTGAAATGAGATATATCAAATTGAATATTGATACAATTGCATACCAAATAACATTAACTCACCTATAAGTAATTCTTCATATTTTCTACTCTATTTATAGGCCCCGTAATCTGATCTTTAGTGTATTACACACAAATCAATAGGGATCTTGTTCTTTCAAAAGTGTGGTTTCACACAAAGTTTGATCAAGTTAAGACATATGGGCATGACATCATTATGTAAGCATAAAAGCTCTTATGAGGCAGTTTTACACATTTTTCAAGTGTTTCAAATGGCAATAACTCACTATTATATAGCTAACATTAGATCACTCACCTTTGGTACTTTGTCCTTGTGAGTGGCAACAAACAAGATCTTAGGAATGCCTGCATATACAACCTTGCAATAGGTCAGGATGGAATTGACCCAATATTGCAAGAATACTGAAAAAAAATCAAAATCTGTCATAATAGAAGTTTAATCATTCTGCATTTCTTATAGTTTTGATACACTATAAGTTTTCCATTGTCTCTTTTAATAACACCTTATTAAACAAGCATTCTGAGATTATTGCATGGCAATACATAATCCCCCACCGGTTAAACATTATTTGGACTGGAACCAAATGCTAATTCGATCTATAACTTGTCATGGTGTAAAGTATATAACAAATATCTAGTCAATATCTTCATGCATGCTGAAAAAAGTGTGGAAAACTGTTTATTTAAGTGAATTTTCTAAGTCAAAGGACCATAACTCTGCACAAAATTCGAACTTGATCTGTAACTTGTCATGATAAAACAATATATATCAAATATCAAAACAGTATTTTCAAGCATGAAGAAAAAAGGTGTGGAAAACTGATTTGCTGGACTGACTGATGGACAGACAGACAGACAGACAGACGGACGGAGTGCAAACCTAAAGTCTCCTTCGACTTCGTTGGTAGGGGACTAAAAATATTGCTGAATACTTGTCGAGCTCATTCACTTTAACAGCTGATAACAGTTTTCCTTGAGGTAGGAGTCTGTCTAAAGGGACAAATATTTCTGACTATATCTATAAACTACATTGTTGTAATTTTTCATCAGTCTATTTCATTACAGGGTGGATGATATCAAAGGAAGGCACATAGAAAATAGGTTAACAATGCATAGAGACCTGCATACAATTAAAATGTATACAAACTAATATTTCACACCACAGTTGAAGTTGACTAAATGCATAGAAGTACATTGAATGATGCTCAATAACAAGTAGATAAAATTGTCTTTTAAAATATAACTGGCATATAAGGATCATAAAGTAGAATCCTGACTGTTGTGGAAATCAATCCAAGAATACTAGACTTAGTGTGTGGTATGTGTAAACTGGTCCGCCATTCTATCTAAATATCTGCACCAAAGGAACGGGTTGGAGCCATTGTCACCTTGGCATTAATTGGACGAGTCTTACACATTCAAAGATTTGCTAAGAAATTGACCAACTATATTGACAGGAACTTTTGACAACTTGACCTCAAATGATAATACTGCAATGCTGCAAATTAAATAAGTAACTGTTAATTAACTCCATAGTGGCAGCGCAGATAAATGCCCCACGAGCGTGTTATCATATTCTTGACAAACTGAACCGGTATCTTTCATTGCCTTGAGAACTCAATAGGGATAGGAATGCGCTGATTTCTCTTTTGAGTTCTTGTCAGTATATTAATTACATAATAAACACATCATATGATGCACTAGTCTCGTCTAATTTAATAAATCAGGTAGACCCAATGCTGACCGATGGATTCAGGTTGTACCTGTTGTTAGTGTAGCGATAAGTGAACACAACAGTGGTCAAGGTTATGGTATATTTGTGCAAAATGTTACATGTTTTATGAATAAAATCCCATTACTGAAATGACAAAAGTGAAAATGATGAACACTGAAATGGGGTTTACTTTTATCAACTCTAGTTCTGTGATAATGTTTGAGTATTTGTACAACATTTGAAAAAATAAATGGGGAATGTGTCCATGGGACACAAGTGATGCCCCCGCTTGCATATCATATACAGTTTTAAAGGTACATAACTGAAGAACTGTAAAAGTGACACCACCAAAATTCAAACTTGATCTGTATTTGTGGTAATAAGCATTGTGTATAAGTTTCATAGCATTTGGTTGAGGCAAACTAGAGTCAGATAACGGATAGAAAAATTCAGCAGTTTTTGATTTTATAAAGGGGCATAACTCAAGAATGGTAAAAGGGACACCACCCAATTCCCAACTTGATCTGTATTATGTGGCAATAAGCATTGTGTATAAGTTTCATAACATTTGTTTGAGGCAAACTAAAGTTAGAGAAAGGAAACGAAAAATTCAACAATTTTTCCATTTGTAAAGGGGCATAACTCTAGAACGGTTATAGTGATGCCACCAAAGTTCAAACTCGATCTGTGTTTTGTGGTAATTATCATTGTGTATCAGTTTCATAACATTTGGTTGAGGCAAACTAAAGTTAGAGAACTGAAACCAACTTTTGGACGTACGGACGGACGGATGTACCGACGGACAAGGGTAAAACTTAATGCCCCCTCCGCTATGGCGGGGGCATGAAAAAATGTCCAATTTGTAGTAAACAAAGTTCCATAACTCTGATATGAAAAAATTTGAAAATCGTGTAAATCAAAAAGGAGCTTTATTCCTTCAATCCAAACTTAAGTTAAAATGAGAACTGATTAAAGCAAATTTTACTTTTTGTATGAAATGCTGATGGATAGACCGACAGACTACAACATACCATATGCTATGTTCTGTCTAAGACAGGTGTATATGTGACAACGTCTGACAAAATGGGCCCAGATGCCGTAAAACATAATATGGCTATGACGTTCCAAAGATAGGTGTATATAAATGTGCTCAGTTCAGTATGTTGACATTCTAACATTAAACAAAATTCAAACTTGATCTGTATTTTGTCATACCTGTCAACTAACCTGTATCCTGCGGGTGTGACCCAAGATTTTCACAACTCTGAGGGGTCACCCCGGATACCCAGCAGGTCATTAAATAACCCGGGAATTCCGAAAATGACCCGTTTTCACCTGGATTCTTAAGCCTTCAGACTGATTTCATAAGTGATTTTCCTTTAAAATACCATCAAATTTGTAATTCTTCCTGGACAAGAAGTTCAACTGGCTGTGTAAACTCAAATTAAGTGACCCATTTCACTGCATGGCTTCACTTGACAGCTTTGGTGTCAAACACACTGTTAATTAACACCAATTACCTTAGCTTTAAGTCATAAATAATTTGAGTATTTCAAAGTTTTTTCACAAAAAATTTGAGTTACTTCCCCTTTTTTGTCACCTTTCAAAATATACTCCTTAAATTTATGTTATTTTTTGTAAAAAAGATTAAATCTAAAACAAATTGAATGCAAATACATATTAGAATATTACTTTTCATTATTTTTCTACCTTAGAACAATCAGAAAATAAATAGTTGAAAATTATTTTTTTCATCTCTACTTCCTTTAAGTGTTTAACTTATTTTATTAGCTCACCGGGGCTCGAAGGGCCCCATGTGAGCTTATGCCATCACTTGGCGTCCGTCGTCGTCTGTCGTCATCGTCTGTCGTCGTCGTAAACTATTTCAAAAATCTTCTCCTCTGAAACTACTGGGCCAAATACCTTCAAACTTTAACTAAATGTTCCTTAGGGTAGTTTATAAATTGTATCCGAAGTTTTGATCCATCGACAAACATGGCCGCCATGGCTAAAAATAGAACATAGGGGTCAAATGCAGTTTTTGGCTTATATCTCAAAAACTAAAGCTTTTAGAGCAAATCTGACATGGGGTAAAATTGTTCAATTGGTCAAGATCTATCAGCTCTGAAATTTTCAGACGAATGGAACAACTCATTGGTTGGTTGCTGCCACCGAATTCGTAGTTTTAACAAAATTTTGCAGTTTTTTGTTATTATTTTGAATATTATTATAGATATATATAAACTGTAAGCAGCAATAATGTTCAGCAAAGTAAGATCTACAAAAAAGTTAATAAGACCATAATTGTCAATTGACCCCTTAAGGAGTTATTGCCCTTTAAAGACTATTTTACACAATTTGTTCATCAAGTTTGCTAACATTTAAAAATCTTCTCCTCTGAAACTACTGGGCCAATTACCTTCAAACTTTAACTTAATGTTCCTTAGGGTATCTTGTTTATAAATTGTATCCGAAGTTTGTATCCATCGACAAACATGGCCACCATGGCTAAAAATAGAACATAAGGGTCAAATGCAGTTTTTGACTTATATCTCAAAAACTAAAGCTTTTAGAGCAAATGTGACATGGGGTAAAATTGTTTAATTGGTCAAGATCTATCGGCCCTGAAATTATCAAACGAATCAAACAACCAATTGTTGGGTTGCTGCCACCGAATTGGTAGTTTTAACAAAATTTTGCAGTTTTTTGTTATTATTTTGAATATTATTATAGATATATATATAAACTGTAAGCAGCAATAATGTTCAGCAAAGTAAGATCTACAAAAAAGTTAATATGACCAAAATTGTCAATTGACCCCTTAAGGAGTTATTGCCCTTTAAAGACAATTTTACACAATTTGTTCATCAAGTTTGCTAACATTTAAAAATCTTCTCCTCTGAAATACAGGTGAGCGATTCAGGCTCTTGAGAGCCTCTTGTTACATTCTAACATCAATTTTTTTTCGAATTAATGTATAAAGCTGTACAGATAGAAGCACACTGAGTGACTTATGACTGGTCAATTGATTATAATAAAAAAAAGGGGTTATGGTTTGGATTGTATTGATAAAGTATTTTATGAAACATTAATCCATCAAAATCATAAGTGCTTTGCAACAATAACAGTTTTAAATTAAACAACCTTAGGGACGCACTCACATACCTCACGTCCCCACATTGTCACTGGAGAAATAAAATAACTATAAGGAAAAAAATTGTATATGAAAAAATATTTGAATCATAATTTTCTGTCGATATGCACATCTACATAGTATGTCCTTATTATCTACAAAGTTTCATGAAATTCTGTTGTGTGGTTTCAGAGGAGTTGCGATGACAAACTGTTGCAGAGGTATATTGAAGCAAATAAGTTCAAAGGGGCGTAACTGTTAGAAAAAATTGAATCATAATTTCCTGTCGATATGCACATCTACATAGTATGTCCTTATTATCTACAAAGTTTCATGAAATTCTGTTGTGTGGTTTGAGAGGAGTTGCGATGACAAACTGTTGCAGTAGTATATTGAAGCAAATAAGTTCAAAGGGGCGTAACTCCTGGAAAAAAAATTGAATCGTAATTTCCTGTCGATATGCACATCTACATAGTATGTCCTTATTATCTAACTAGAGGCTCTAAAGAGCCTGTGTCGCTCACCTTGGTCTATGTGCATATTAAACAAAGGACACAGATGGATTCATGACAAAATTGTGTTTTGGTGATGGTGATGTGTTTGTAGATCTTACTTTACTGAACATTCTTGATGCTTCCAATTATCTCTATCTATAATGAACTTGGCCCAGTAGTTACAGTGGAAAATATTTTGTAAAATTTACAAAATTTACAAAATTTATGAAAATTGTAAAAATGACTATAAAGGGCAATAACTCCTTCAGGGTCAATTGACAATTTTGGTCATGTTGACTTATTTGTAGATCTTACTTTGCTGTACATTATTGCTGTTTACAGTTTATCTCTATCTATAATAATATTCAAGATAATAACCAAAAGCTGCAAAATTTTCTTAAAATTACTAATTCAGGGGCAGCAACCCAACAACGTGTTGCCTGATTGGTCTGAAAATTTAAGGGCAGATAGATCTTGACCTAATGAACAATTTTATCCTCGTCAGATTTGCTCTAAATGCTTTGGTTTCAGAGATATGAGCCAAAAACTGCATTTTACCCTATGTACTATTTTTTAACCATGTCGGCCATCTTGGTTCGCGGGTGGGGTCATCGGACACATTTTTTAAACTAGATACCCTAATGATGATTGTGGACAAGTTTGGTTAATTTTGTCTTAGTAGTTTCAGAGGAGAAGATTTTGTAAAAGATTACAAAATTTACAAAAATGGTTAAAATTGACTATAAAGGGCAATAACTCCTTAAGGGGTCAACTGACCATTTTGGTCAAGTTGACTTATTTGTAGATCTTACTTTGCTGAACATTATTGCTGTTTACAGTTTATCTCTATCTATAATAATATTCAAGATAATAACCAAAAGCTTCAAAATTTTCTTAAAATTACCAATTTAGTGGCAGCAACCCAACAACAGGTTCTCCGATTCATCTGAAAATTTCATGGCAGATAGATCTTGACCTGATTAACAATTTTACTCGTGTCAGATTTGCTCTAAATGCTTTGGTTTCAGAGTTATAAGCCAAAATATACATTTTACCCTATGTTCTATTTTTAGCCATGGCGGCCATCTTGGTTGGTTTGGCAGGTCACCGGACACAATTTTTAAACTAGATACCCCTAATGATGATTGTGGCCAAGTTTGGTTAAATTTGGCCCAGTAGTTTCAGAGGAGAAGATTTTGTAAAAGATTACAAAATTTACAAAAATGGTTAAAATTGACTATAAAGGGCAATAACTCCTTAAGGGTCAACTGACCATTTTGGTCAAGTTGACTTATTTGTAGATCTTACTTTGCTGAACATTATTGCTGTTTACAGTTTATCTCTATCTATAATAATATTCAAGATAATAACCAAAAGCTTCAAAATTTTCTTAAAATTACCAATTTAGTGGCAGCAACCCAACAACAGGTTCTCCGATTCATCTGAAAATTTCAGGGCAGATAGATCTTGACCTAATAAACAATTTTACCCCATGACAGATTTGCTCTAAATGCTTTGGTTTCAGAGTTATAAGCCAAAATATACATTTTACCCCTATGTTCTATTTTTAGCCATGGCGGCCATCTTGGTTGGTTTGGCAGGTCACCTGACACAATTTTTAAACTAGATACCCCAATGATGATTGTGGCCAAGTTTGGTTAAATTTGGCCCAGTAGTTTCAGAGGAGAAGATTTTTGTAAAAGATTACAAAATTTACAAAAATGGTTAAAATTGACTATAAAGGGCAATAACTCCTTAAGGGTCAACTGACCATTTTGGTCAAGTTGACTTATTTGTAGATCTTACTTTGCTGAACATTATTGCTGTTTACAGTTTATCTCTATCTATAATAATATTCAAGATAATAACCAAAAGCTTCAAAATTTTCTTAAAATTACCAATTTAGTGGCAGCAACCCAACAACAGGTTCTCCGATTCATCTGAAAATTTCAGGGCAGATAGATCTTGACCTAATAAACAATTTTACCCCATGACAGATTTGCTCTAAATGCTTTGGTTTCAGAGTTATAAGCCAAAATATACATTTTACCCTATGTTCTATTTTTAGCCATGGCGGCCATCTTGGTTGGTTTGGCAGGTCACCTGACACAATTTTTAAACTAGATACCCCAATGATGATTGTGGCCAAGTTTGGTTAAATTTGGCCCAGTAGTTTCAGAGGAGAAGATTTTTGTAAAAGTTAACGACGACGGACGACGACGGACGACGGACGCCAAGTGATGAGAAAAGCTCACTTGGCCCTTCGGGCCAGGTGAACTAAAAAGGTTTCATGAAATTCTGTTGTGTGGTTTGTGAGGAGTTGCGATTACAAGAAACAGGACTAACGGACTGACAGACTGACAGACGGACAGACGTACGGACAGGGCAAAAACAATATACCCTCTGCAACTTCGTTGCCTGGGGTATTATTCGTTGCATGGGGTATAATTATTTTCAGTTAATACTTAATCATTGGAACATGTTTTGGAAACTGTTTGTTTTAAAATATAAAAACAAATATAAAAAAATGTCCCCTAAATACTTAAATTCAGCTGGAAAAAGGTTTGTACGCGTTATGACCTGAAATTTTATTCTTCAATGCAGGTCATGACCTGCATTTTTATTTTCATAGGTTGACAGGTATGTTTTGTGGTAATAAGCATTGTGTATAAGTTTCATAACATTTGGTTGAGGCAAACTAAAGTTAGAGAACGGAAACCAACTTTGAGACGTACAGACGGACGGACAAGGGTAAAACTTTATGCCCCCGCCATAGGGTACACTGTGTATGCTTATGATAAAGTCAATGAAGTTAGAAATCATCAGCTTATTTTTTTCAGAGAATTAAAGACACTTTCAAAATCTAAAGAAATTTACAGGAAAGCACAACACAGTTGTCTGGTGTTCAAAACTTCAACCCTGGTATCTTTTTATAAATTTTGAATGCAATATTATTGTCTTACCTAACACATGTAACACCAATGCTGCTAGATGCGAGACATTTTAATGTTAAAATGGTGGTTGGGGACAAACTAAAAGTGACAAGGAAATCAATTACGTAAATGTCTAGGTTTGCTAAGATATTTTGAAAGGACAAGTTTCTATAATTTTAAATAATTGCCTTGCTGTTACATAAATAGACTAGATCTATAAATAACATGTATTTGTATTACCTGCTGGAGTTGGTGTCATGTGCTGCCCTGGAAAACACAACACATCAGGGACCTGTTCATGCAAATCTTTGCTCCCATCAAAGACAACAAGAAATAACGCTCGGAACGTCATGAAGGTCTGGTGTGTTGTTAAATAAACATATTGTCCACCAAAATCCCAGAAGATAAGACGTCCAACTTTCATCTTATACTTCCCACTTTTGAGGACTTTTTCCATTTTCCTCCTTATTTCTTCTTTGGTCATTCTGGTTTTCATTTTCTCTTTCTTCTGTTTTACCATGAGAGGCACATTGGAGGACTTCTGAGGTGGTAGAGATTGTGCTGCTGCTGACTGTTCTGAGGGCAAAGAGGAAAGTGTGGCTTTGGCATAACCAGTTGGGCTTGTATCTGAAGCCTGGTCTAACTTTTTGGTTGGTTCACTTTCCTCCTCTTCCAGAGAGGTCATTAACACCTTATTGTACACAACATCCAGGGCATTATAAGCTTCTGAAATTATATTTTATAAGTTTACCAGATCATGATATTGATAAACAATAAAAACAGAGCAATGTGAAAAACGCAACATATAAGTGAATTGAAAGAGCCTTGACAGTTGTTAAATGATTTGATGTATTAAATTTGTTCTTTAAGAACCTGTTAGTTTTATTTACCTTCAATGGCACGTGTGTTTACATTCTTTCATCACGGTTTTCGCAGAGGTCTCGCAGTTAAGGTCACTGCATACAGGAAAATGTTGCGGGAAGTAGTGTCTGGGAAGCCAATAATTCAATATCGGTACATTTATGAAGATTTGGCTAATATAAAGAATTTTTTCCTAAAAAACAGTTCACGTTGACTTCTTTTAGAGTAAAACTTAGCCATTCAAGTATATAAAACATGTTTAACTTTTTTTTAAATTTTAAAGTCTGCTGATAAAACACAGCGGTCCACACAACAGTGTTTTTTGAAATATGGTCAGATGTTTCAACTTATGCCTTTTCTAACCTGGATCAATAAGAATCCAACTTTTTGTCTCAATATCAAGGCCACAGCGACCTTCAACCAAAGAAATTCCATCAGTCGGATGTCGCCCTTCTGGTATGACATCCCCAGCTAACAGCTTCACAAGAGTCGATTTTCCTACAGAAAATTGGCCGGTTACCATGCATCTCATATCAAATGATTCATAGCTGCCCTTCCCTAATAAACGATTTAACATAGCAGACTGTTCCCCTTTTCCGATGGAATCTGAAAAAAAATTAAGTTTGAAAGTTTAAATTTCATCATGTTTGTGAAAAAAAAATGTATGCTTACACACAATCGTAGATAATTTCTCCACTTTTTGTCTCTGACACTGGACACTGTCAAAGATAAATTTTCTTTTAAAACAATCAATGAGTATGTTAATGTTTTGGTCTGTCAAGAGTGTCGATATGTCAATGTGTTGATGTATGAGTCTATTAATGTGTTGATCTGTCAGTGTGCCAATATGACAATGTGTTGATGTTTGAATCTGTTAATGTGTTGATATGTCAATGTGTTGATGTATGAGTCTGGTAATATGTTGATCTGTCAGTGTGTCGATGTATGAGTGTTGATGTGTTGATCTGTCAGTGTGTCGATATGTCAATTCGTGAATGTTTGAGTTGGTTATTGTGTTGATCTGTTGGTGAATCCATACTTCAATGTGTTGATGTTTGAGTCTGTTAATGTGTAAATCTGTCAATGTGTTGATCTGTCAGTGTGTCGATATGTCAATGTGTTAATGTTTGAGTTTGTTAACGTGTTGATCTGTCAGTATACTGATATGTCAATGTGTTGATGTTTGAGTCTATTAATGTGACAATATGTCAATGTGTTGATCTGTCAGTGTGTTGACATGTCAATGTGTTGATTTATGAATCTGGTAATGTGTTGATTTGTCAGTGTGTTGATATATGAGTCTGTTAATGTGTTCATCTGTCAGTGTGTCAATATGTCAATGTGTTGATATATTAATCTGTTAAATTGTTCATCTGTCAGTGTTTCGATATTTCAATGTGTTAATGTATGAGCCTGTTGATGTATTGATCTATCATCGTGATGATGTATGTGTGTTAAAGTGTTGATCTGTCAGTGTTTCGATATGTCAATGTGTTGATGTTTGAGTCTGGTAATATGTTAATCTGTAAGTGTTTCGATATATGTTGATGTCTGAGTCTGGTAATATGTTGATTTGTCAGTGTGTCAATATGTCAATGAGTCGATGAATGAATCTGTCAGTGTGTCGATATGTCAATTCGTTAATGTTTGAGTTTGTGAATGTGTTGATCTGTCAGTGTATCGATATATAAATGTGTTGATGTTTGAGTCTGTTAATGTGTTGATCTATTGGTGTGTTGATACGTCAATGTGTTGATATTTGAGTCTGTTAATGTGTAGATCTGTCAATGTGATAATACGTCAATGTGTTGATCTGTCAGTGTGTCGACATGTCAATGTGTTGATTTATGAATCTGTCAATGTGTTGATCTGTCAGTGTGTTGATATACGAGTCTGTTAATGTGTTCATCTGTCAGTGTGTCGATATGTCAATGAGTTAATGCATGAGTCTGTTAATGTGTTCATCTGTCAGTGTGTCGATATGTCAATGTGTTGATTTGTCAGTGTGTCGATATGTCAATGTGTTAATGTTTGAGTTTGTTAATTTGTTGATCTGTCAGTGTATCGATATGTCAATGTATTGATGTTTGAGTCTGTTAATGTGTTGATCTGTTGGTGTTGATGCGTCAATGTGTTGATGTTTGAGTCTAATTAATGTGTAGATCTGTCAATGCGACAATATGTCAATGTGTTGATTTATGAATCTGTTAATGTGTTGATCTGTCAGTGTGCTGATATATGAGTCTGTTAATGTGTTGATCTGTCAGTGTGTCGATATGTCAATGTGTTAATGTATGAGTCTGTTAGTGTGTTCATCTGTCAGTATGTCGATATGTCAATGTGTTGATCTGTCAGTGTGTCGATATGTCAATGTGTTGTTGTATCAATCTGTTAAATTGTTCACTTGTCAGTGTTTCGATATTTCAATGTGTTGATGTATAAGCCTGTTAATGTGTTGATCTATCAGCGTGATGATGTATGTGTGTTAAAGTGTTGATCTCTCAGTGTTTCGATATGTGAATGTGTTGATGTTTGAGTCTGGTAATATGTCAATCTGTAAGTGTTTCGATATATGTTGATGTCGGAGTCTGGTAATATGTCGATTTGTCAATGTGTCAATATGTCAATGAGTCGATGTATGAATCTGTCAATGTGTTGATTTATGAATCTGTTAATATGTGGATCTGTCAGTGTTTTGATGTATGAGTCTGTTAATGTGTTGATCTGACAGTGTGTCAATATGTCAATTAGTCGATGAATGAATCTGTCAGTGTGTCGATATGTCAATGAGTGGATGTATGAATCTGTCAGTGTATCAATATGTCAATGAGTCAATGTATGAATCTGTCAGTATGTCGACATGTCAATGTGTTGATTTATGAATCTGTTAATATGTTGATATGTCAGTGTGTCGATATATCCATGTGTTGATGAATGTATTGTTAATGTGTTGATCTGTCAGTGTGTTGATATGTCAACGAGTCGATGTATGAGTCTTATTCTTTTAAATTGTTAGTGTGTCGATATGTCAATGTGTTGATGTCAGTTTGTCGATATGTCAATGTATTGATGTATGAATTTGTAAAGGTGTTGATCTGTCAGTGTGTCAATTTGTTTATGTGTCGATGTATGAGTCTGTTATTGTGTTGATCTGTCAATGTTTGGATATGTCAATGTGTCAGTATATGAGTCTGTTAATGTGTTGATCTGTCAATTTGTCGATGAGTAAAAAGCTTTTGAACTGTCAATGTATTAATATGTCAGTTTGTTAATTTGTCAACTGGTCAATGTGTCGATATTTCTATGCGTCAATGTTTTAATTTGATACTCTTTTGATACCTCAATTTTGATATGATGATCTGTCAATGTGTCAATATGTCAATTGAGTAATATGTTGATTTGTAAATAGGTCAACTGGTTAATGTGTCTATCCGTCTATGTGTCAATGTACTAATATGCCAAAAACTACTTATTCTGTATAATCCAGTTGAGCGGATGGCTGGATTTCAGCAATTCAACTTCCCCTTAGTCTCGTCACAGTCGACATAAAAAGACAAACAAAAGTCCATGTAAAATATTAAACATAAAACTGCAGATAGAGCACAAATCTGACCAAATATCGATGAGAACAATTATTGATCCACTAGTGGCGTCCATCAGTTTGTACTTGCAAAGAAACATTTCAATAAGTAATTTTGTGATATTTATTTAATTCCTTTTGTTATTCCACTCTTTGTGAATACTGATAGTTTATTTTAGTGTGATGTCCAATTTAGCTGAACTTGTATACATTATAGTTTAGGGCTAGCGAAAGCAGCCTCTTGGTGCGGTATTTCTAGCTGTGTTATAGACCCATAGGTGGCCTTGGACTGTTTAATGCTTTTTGGTCTGGTTGATGTCTCTTTGACGCATTCCCCATTTCCACTCACAATTTTAATTAAATATTTAATTGCTTGAGTTATATATAATAACTAAGTTTCAAGTTGATGTGACCACAAAGTACACGTTTCTTTCAAAACGTTAACTTGATACGGAGATGGACACACAAACAAGAAAACATCATGACCCTCTACTATTGTAGGCAGACCAATAAAACATCCATTTTCATTGTTTTAGGCAGAACCGTTAGATCCCACTGTGGCGATACTCTCAGGAAAGTATAAATGTACTTGGGGAAAAAAATCTTCGTATCTCTCTAAGTCAAAGAAATAAAAGCATTATGTCCAATATCTTATTGCATTTATCAAAATAATATGACTTATACCTTATTTACGATCAGTGCATGATAATATGAACAATCATATGTTCATCCATATCCATAAACATCAATTCTTGATAGACATTATTCTATAGTTATATATATTTCGTTAAATTGGATGTGAATAATGTGAAGAAGTCAAGTAAATAATGTTACTGCCACATGCCTTGTGTGAGGAACAAGTAAGAATGATATTGACGTCACATGTCTTGTGAGAGGAACAAGTAAGAATGATATTGACGTCACATGCCTTGTGAGGTGAACAAGTAAGAATGATATTGACGTCACATGCCTTGTGTGAGGAACAAGTAAGAATGATATTGACGTCACATGTCTTGTGAGAGGAACAAGTAGGAATGATATTGACGTCACATGCCTTGTGAGGAACAAGTAAGAATGATACTGACGTCACGTGCCTTGTGAGAGGAACAAGTAGGAATGATATTGACGTGACATGCCTTGTGAGGAACAAGTAAGAATGATACTGATGTGACAGGCCTTGTGAGGAACAAGTAAGAATGATATTACCATCACATGCCTTGTGAGAGGAACAAGTAAGAATTATATTGACGTCACATGCCTTGTGTGAGGAACAAGTAAGAATGATACTGATGTCACATGCCTTGTGAGGGGAATAAGTAAGAATGATATTGATGTCACATGCCTTGTGAGGGGAACAAGTAAGAATGATATTGACATCACATGCCTTGTAAGAGGAATAAGTAAGAATGATATTGACGCCACATGCCTTGTGTGAGGAACAAGTAAGAATGATATTGATGTCACATGCCTTGTGAGAGAAACAAGCAAGAATGATATTGACGTCACATGTCTTGTGAGAGGAACAAGTAGGAGTGATATTGACGTCACATGCCTTGTGAGGAACAAGTAAGACTGATACTGACGTCACGTGCCTTGTGAGAGGAATAAGTAAGAATGATATTGACGTCACATGCCTTGTGTGAGGAACAAGTAAGAATGATACTGACGTCACGTGCCTTGTGAGAGGAACAAGTAAGAATGATATTACCATCACATGCCTTGTGAGAGGAACAAGTAAGAATGATATTGATGTCACATGCCTTGTGAGAGGAACAAGTAAGAATGATATTGATGTCACATGCCTTGTGTGAGGAACAAGTAAGAATGATATTGACGTCACATGCCTTGTGAGGGGAACAAGTAAGAATGATATTGACGTCACATGCCTTGTGTGAGGAACAAGTAAGAATGATATTGATGTCACATGCCTTGTGAGAGAAACAAGTAAGAATGATATTGACGTCACATGTCTTGTGAGAGGAACAAGTAGGAGTGATATTGACGTCACATGCCTTGTGAGGAACAAGTAAGAATGATACTGACGTCGCGTGTCTTGTGAGGGGAATAAGTAAGAATGATATTGACGTCACATGCCTTGTGTGAGGAACAAGTAGGAATGATATTGACGTCACATGCCTTGTGAGAGGAACAAGTTAGAATGATATTGACACCACATGCCTTGTGAGGGGAACAAGTAAGAATGATATTGACGTCACATGCCTTGTGTGAGGAACAAGTAAGAATGATACTGACATCACGTGCCTTGTGAGGGGAATAAGTAAGAATGATATTGACGTCACACGCCTTGTGTGAGGAACAAGTAAGAATGATACTGACGTCACATGCCTTGTGTGAGGAACAAGTAAGAATGATACTGACGTCACGTGCCTTGTGAGGGGAATAAGTAAGAATGATATTGACGTCACATGTCTTGTGAGGGGAACAAGTAAGAATGATATTGACGTGACATGCCTTGTGAGGAACAAGTAAGAATGATACTGACGTCACGTGCCTTGTGAGAGGAACAAGTAGGAATGATATTGACGTCACATGCCTTGTGAGAGGAACAAGTAAGAATGATATTGACGTCACATGCCTTGTAAGAGGAACAAGTAAGAATGATACTGATGTCACGTGCCTTGTGAGGGGAATAAGTAAGAATGATATTGATGTCACATGCCTTGTGAGGGGAACAAGTAAGAATGATATTGACGTCACATGCCTTGTGAGAGAAACAAGTAAGAATGATAGTACCATCACATGCCTTGTAAGTGGAACAAGGAAGAATGATAGTACTGTCACATGCCTTGTGAGAGAAACAAGTAAGAATGATATTGACGTCACATGCCTTGTGAGAGGAACAAGTAGGAATGATATTGACGTCACATGCCTTGTGAGAGGAACAAGTAGGAATGATATTGACGTCACATGCCTTGTGAGAGGAACAAGTAGGAATGATATTGACGTCACATGCCTTGTGAGAGGAACAAGTAAGAATGATATTGACGTCACATGCCTTGTAAGAGGAACAAGTAAGAATGATACTGACGTCACATGCCTTGTGAGGTGAACAAGTAAGAATGATATTGAGGTCACATGCCTTGTGTGAGGAACAAGTAAGAATGATATTGACGTCACATGTCTTGTGAGAGGAACAAGTAGGAATGATATTGACGTCACATGCCTTGTGAGGGGAACAAGTAAGAATAATATTGACGTCACATGCCTTGTGAGGAACAAGTAAGAATGATACTGACGTCACGGCCTTGTGAAAGGAACAAGTAGGAATGATATTGACGTGACATGCCTTGTGAGGAACAAGTAAGAATGATACTGATGTGACAGGCCTTGTGAGGAACAAGTAAGAATGATATTACCATCACATGCCTTGTGAGAGGAACAAGTAAGAATTATATTGACGTCACGTGCCTTGTGAGAGAAACAAGTAAGAATGATATTGATGTCACGTGCCTTGTGAGGGGAATAAGTAAGAATGATATTGATGTCACATGCCTTGTGAGAGGAACAAGTAAGAATTATATTGACGTCACATGCCTTGTGTGAGGAACAAGTAAGAATGATACTGATGTCACGTGCCTTGTGAGGGGAATAAGCAAGAATGATATTGATGTCACATGCCTTGTGAGGGGAACAAGTAAGAATGATATTGACATCACATGCCTTGTAAGAGGAATAAGTAAGAATGATATTGACGCAACATGCCTTGTGTGAGGAACAAGTAAGAATGATATTGATGTCACATGCCTTGTGAGAGAAACAAGCAAGAATGATATTGACGTCACATGTCTTGTGAGAGGAACAAGTAGGAGTGATATTGACGTCACATGCCTTGTGAGGAACAAGTAAGAATGATACTGACGTCACGTGCCTTGTGAGGGGAATAAGTAAGAATGATATTGACGTCACATGTCTTGTGTGAGGAACAAGTAGGAATGATATTGACGTCACATGCCTTGTGAGAGGAACAAGTTAGAATGATATTGACACCACATGCCTTGGGAGGGGAACAAGTAAGAATGATATTGACGTCACATGCCTTGTGTGAGGAACAAGTAAGAATGATATTGACGTCACATGTGTTGTGAGAAAAACAAGTAAGAATGATAGTACCATCACATGCCTTGTAAGTGGAACAAGGAAGAATGATAGTACTGTCACATGCCTTGTGAGAGAAACAAGTAAGAATGATATTGACGTCACATGCCTTGTGAGAGGAACAAGTAGGAATGATATTGACGTCACATGCCTTGTGAGAGGAACAAGTAGGAATGATATTGACGTCACATGCCTTGTGAGAGGAACAAGTAAGAATGATATTGACGTCACATGCCTTGTGAGAGGAACAAGTAAGAATGATATTGACGTCACATGCCTTGTGTGAGGAACAAGTAAGAATGATATTGACGTCACATGTCTTGTGAGAGGAAAAAGTAGGAATGATATTGACGTCACATGCCTTGTGAGAGGAACAAGTAAGAATGATATTGACGTCACATGCCTTGTGTGAGGAACAAGTAAGAATGATATTGACGTCACATGTCTTGTGAGAGGAAAAAGTAGGAATGATATTGACGTCACATGCCTTGTGTGAGGAACAAGTAAGAATGATATTGATGTCACGTGCCTTGTGAAGGGAATAAGTAAGAATGATATTGACGTCACATGCCTTGTGTGAGGAACAAGTAAGAATGATACTGACGTGACATGCCTTGTGAGAGGAACAAGTAGGAATGATATTGACGTGACATGCCTTGTGAGGAACAAGTAAGAATGATACTGACGTGACATGCCTTGTGAGGAACAAGTAAGAATGATATTGAAGTCACATGCCTTGTGAGAGGAACAAGTAAGAATGATATTGATGTCACATGCCTTGTGAGAGGAAAAAGTAAGAATGATATTGATGTCACATGCCTTGTGAGAGGAACAAGTAAGAATGATTATCAAAAATATATTCAAGAGGTTGAGGAAAGTATAAATTCGCTGAGAATGGTTTTAAGGTTAATGTGATCTGTAATCAATTAATCTTCATCAATAACCTACTTCACATTTCCCATCAATTTGTTGGGTTTTTTTTTAAAATTTGTTTCATTATAACATTATAAGCAGATATCAAGGTTTCCATAAATAAGAAACAAGTAATTATAAATCATTTCAGCCGGTATCTGAATAATTAACATGAGATGATTACCTTCAACTACTGATGCTGCCGGTTCCTGTAACTGGGTGTCAGGAGTTACTTCTGGGGATGTCTTTGACATGACAGTCTACAAAAGAAAAATATGCTATAAACTATCATGCCCCATGTGAAAACTTGTCAAATATTTTAATACATCTATCTTAAAGGCCCACTTTTGCCAATGAAAATAATGATTTTAAGAAAAATTTCAAATTTGTCCATAATTTGCACATACTGTTTTGAACTGCATTTAAGATCAAGAAATACACACGTCAGACACATTATTCTTTATGGAGAAGCTGGGAATACATATTTTCAAGTTGTCGGTTCGACCAGGCTGGTGATACAACCCACACTACCTGGCACTTGAGTTGTGTGACGGTGACTTTGGTCATAAATCTTAATACCCAAATATGGGACAACAAATAATATTTTACTAATGTTTTGTAATGTTCTGTCCTTTTTCAGGTAATTTATATTTTTATTTATTTGTTTTTATTTTTTTCAGAAGCAGTTATTGCCAAGTTCGAAAACAGTAGTGTTATCAACCATAATCATAATTGAGAAAATGCATCATTTCTTAAAGTATTTTTTTTTCATATTCGTTTTTATTTCTCCCATTGTTTAATTGCAAAAAAAAGCACAAATTCAGGTTTTAGGCTTCAATCTGGCAATATGTGGCTTTTTTGCCAAAAAAAAAATGTTGTAATGCATGTAATTTGGCTACCTTTATTTGGAATGATCAGTTTAGAAAAAAAATGATTTTTGTGATTCACTGTTTTTTGCTCTAAAGGTGTCAGACCACCATTCAAAATCCCTATCTATTCCAACAATTTTTTTAATTTTCACAGCTTTCTAATTTTTTTACCAAAGTATAACTTCATAGAAAGCAGGTATATCCTGAAATGTACATGTATCACCTTTCTACATGCCAATTTTCAATTCATGTTTAAAGTCTTGTAATAAAATACCAACGTTCCGAAGGTAAATGCTACTAAAAATAGCCCCTGGTTTTCTGGAAATCTTTAATAAATATAGTATGGAGCGCATAAATCCTCAATTTTTTATGCAAACTCATGAACAAGTAACTTTTGTCTTAAAATGGTCTAAATACACTAAAAGTATTTATCTTCCACCAAGAGTTTCATATGATTTCTGCAAATTTTTTGGTTAGATTAAGAAAACAATGACATGAAAAGCACTATATTTTTTTAGAGAAGGACTAATTTTACATATGTTCTAAATTGGAGTGGGTGAAAAGGTGGTCTGACACCTTTACCACATGTTTCATCGCCACAGTAATTGTTTTATGTGTTTTTCCTTCTATGCCATATAACATGTGAGTAAAATTTACCGCACAATGCCTATTCAATAATGATGTAATTTATTTGGTTTTGTATGTAATTAAAAAAGGTTGTGCAGAAAAGTAAACGTTACAGAGTTTACTCATTTCATAGAGAAATTAAACACAAGTGAACCAACGCCTGGTAAATCTTCTGTCAGTAGATTCCGTAAAGTGGATACCTCAGGTATGCAGGGTCGTTACGATAAAAACATCAAATGTAGAAGGTCCTATAACAACAACACTTTAAGGAATGCTCCAGTAATTTATTGAGATCGACATGCTGATGACAGTGGCTAGGGAAATATGTCGATCTCAATAAATTAATGGAACATTCCTTAAAGTGTTGTTGTTATAGGACTTCTTCATTTCAGAGGTTTTATCTATGTAAACGGTAGCCATGCCTACCTCCTACATACTGAAAGGTTTAAAATCTATACACAGGTTGACAGCATACTAAACAGTGCATTTATTTTCAATGTATGATTATTACATTCTAACTCAAGCTACAACGGGAGAGGTGGACCTGGTTCGAAACATTTATCGGGGTGGATACAGAGGAGACCGTCATGGTGGACACTAATATTATACTTTATTGCTTTATCTAATAAAACATTTTATTCATAAGTAATAATCTGAAGCACTTAAGATTGTAACAAGTACATATATATATATTTCTAATTTAGCAGTTAGCTAAGTTGATTTATTAAAGGTTGGCATTGTATATTAATTTAGCAAAGAGCCACTTATTCATTATTTTTTTTTTGTTCCTTATTATTTTAAAAATTTTATCGCATACTCTTTTTATTATGATTGAAGGGCCCTTTTTTTAAGAGCAAAATCAGTGTAATTGTAGAATTATTTAATAATATCATAGTGAAACTAAGTTTAACTCTATAGATTTTGATCCAATGCCCAGAAGAAATGATTAAAGTATTCATACCTTGACTTTTTGTGTTTGGAATGTTGGAGGGCTTAATTCAAAAACATATAATAAGCTTCAAGATCACAACCTTATCAATCAAGTAAACAGTTATGATATTATACTTTTATGTGAAACTCACATCGGATACAATACATCAATCGATATTGAAGATTTAAAGTGTTTTCCTGTATGTAGACTTCAGTCATAATATCAGATATTTTATGGGGGACTTGGCATACGTATCAATAACAATATTCGAAAAGGGGTGAAAATTTTAGAAATACTTGCAACGACTATCAAATTGGTTCATATTAGATAAAGATTTTTTTAACTTTGCGAAAGATATATACCTCTGTTTAGCTTATATTATACCAAGTACCTCTAGTTATTTACATCAAACTGAAGATGACATATTAGATTTAATTGAAAGAGATATTATTTATAAATACAAAATGAAAGGAAACATTATACTCTGTGGTGATTTAAATGCCAGGTCAGGTGTAGAACCAGATTTTATAGAAAATGATATATATGATAGTCCCACAACATTATAAAATACTTATGAATATGACATTGTACAAGATATTAGAAATACTTATGAATATGACATTGTACAAGATATTAGAAATAGTTATAATAAGAAAATAGATACCAGAGATAAACAACGAACAAAATTTTGTATTTCAACTTATATGAGAATCTTGAATGGAAGGATGTTGGTGACTTATTAGGATAATTCACTTGCCATAAGTCAGTTTGATCTATTGTAGTTGATTATGTAATAGTATCAGCATGTTTAATGTCAAATATACAAATTTTGTATTTCAACTAATATGAGAATCTTGAATGGAAGGATGTTGGTGACTTATTAGGATAATTCACTTGCCATAAGTCAGTTTGATCTATTGTAGTTGATTATGTAATAGTATCAGCATGTATAATGTCAAATATACAAATTTTGTATTTCAACTAATATGAGAATCTTGAATGGAAGGATGTTTGGTGACTTATTAGGATAATTCCCTTGCCATTTATAAGTCAGTTAGATCTATTGTAGTTGATTATGTAATAGTATCAGCATGTTTAATGTCAAATATACTTAGTTTTGAGGTTTCAGATTTTAAACTAACTTTTTCTGTCATTGATAATTTTCATTTAATATAGTATGGTAACTTATATCAAGAATTTGTCAAAATGTAATATAAATATGACTGATTTGACAGGAGGATACATTAGGAGTAATTCTTCACCAAGAAAATTTAGAGATGCTCTATTTCACCCACTTTGTATGGCTAAAATAGATGATTTTCTAAAACAAGATTTTGATTCTGAAAAGCAGCCACCCAATTTATTAATTTACTACAAACAGCTGCTTCAAAAGCTTGTAAATTCTAAACAAAAGTATCAAAAATAAAAAAGACCAAAAATGTAATTATTTTGATTCAGATTAAAAGAGGAAAAGAACAGTTTTGATGGATAAGGGGTCCGTGTATATTTGCGTCCATTCGTTTTTTCGTTTTGAAATATCAAAAACAAAAAACGAAAAACGAAAGTGTTTTCATTTTTCGTTTTTGATTTCTCAAAAACCAAAATGAAAAACAAAAGTGTTTTCGTTTTTCGTTTTTGATTTCTCAAAAACCAAAACGAAAAACGAATGTGTTTTCATTTTTCGTTTTCGATTTTTCAAAAACCAAAATGAAAATCAAAAGTGTTTTCTTTTTTTGTTTTTGATTTCACTAAACAAGAAAGGCATCTACATTTGGATTCAATTTCTGTATTTTGCTCTATTTATTTCTCGTTTTACGTTGTACAATGTTTTCCTTTCCTTTTTCATAGCCCTTGGTATCCTGGTGTATTTACTACTTAATGTAGAGAGAAAAGACCGCCTGACTTATGATTGGAACTAAGGTGATTAATGAATCAAAGACTTTCAAATTTCCTTGTTTTTATCTATAATAAAATATAAAATTATTATATTTAAACATTAAATGAATCACAAATTTAAATAATACAATGAAATATATTATATGAAGATGGTAAAAATTAAACGATTGATTACAACATCACATTAACAAGGGAGGTTACTACTTATCTGATAAGAAAACTAGCCCTGACATTAAAGTCTGCACAGCGGTTATCAGATCAATAGTATTTAAATCGGAGATAATGTCGACGAATGGAAAAGACTTTATCAATCTGAACAATAAGGATGCATGATCTTTACTTTTAAGTTTTGAAAGGTTAGTAATCCAAGATGATTAGAACTGATGACCTAGGTCTTGTAACTACTACTATTACACGAACATTCACTACGATAATCTGTTTTTTTTTATTTAGCACATACCAACAACTTCTCGTCCAATTAAATTACTTGAATTTCCCTTCTAATTTTCATAGTACATACTTTTTCCATGTACTAAGTAACTACGCATGAATGACCACAAGGGTAAATTTTCATTGTATCGTAATCAAGATATTAAAACAAAAATTGCCACTGGTTATTTTGAAATAAAATGCTGTGTTCCAAATTAAATTATATAGTTTGTAATTAGTTTTCACATTAATTTTTAAATATCCTGCTATTAAAATCTTTGGATCTAAACAAATGTTTTTGATGATTGCAAGTTTCTTTCATTTAAATAAAGAGTAACAAATATGGTTCTTTATACCTTGATTAGAGTACAACGCCATCTTAAAATTGTGATAATTTATCATCCATGCAATTACTTTGTACACCAAAAAGTGTGTACTATGAAACCTTGTGAAGGGAAATTAAGGCAACTTGATCTATTTTGTCATGAATTGATTGATTGATTGATTATTGGTTGCTTAATGTCCAGTGGGAATATTTCATGCATGTTCAGGATGATGTCATTAGTTGAAAAACCGTGATAATGTCTGAAGAGAATGTGCCACCTATATATATATATACATGTTCTGATAAATCTTTTAGTTTTTTACTTTGAAATGAATAAAATAAACATAAACCCTAGTATCTTTGATTTATTAGTAGTTGCTTTTTAATGACTTTCCGCTAGACTATCTATTGGGACATACCAGGGGCGGATCCAGCCATTTTTAAGGGTTCCAACCCAGGATGGGGTGAGGTGGGGTGGGGGGGTGGGGGTGGGGATGCCGTCGAACCATATGTCCCCATTCAAAATCATTGATCATCCAAAAAAGTGGGTTTTGCAATCCCTGAACACCCCCCTGGATCCACAACTGCATACTATTTATATGTTTCAAATTTATTACAGCTTTGGTTTTACTGTGAAATTGAAAATTGTTTCCAAGACATGTAAAGCTTCCACTGCAATTTAATTATTGCCTGGTTTTGGTCAATTTATTTTGTCATCTTACCATGTAAAGAAGTACATGTAACCTAGACTAAGATCGTTTGATTGAAAAACAAATACCGAAAGTTCACAATTCAAAATGTGATTAGCATTCAATCATTTTGCCATTCGGGGCCTATTCGTGATGACTTTTACTCCTTTGTGAAGGCTATATGGTGACCTATACTAAAGGGTGTGCACGGGATGGTTACGGAATAGAGAATAATGGGCAAAAATATAAAGAATAGAGAAAATGGACCAAAAAATAAAGAAAAGAGAATAATGCGGTGTTAGAATATAAAGAATAGAGAATAATTGGCAAAAAGTATAATGATTAGAGAAAAATGGCCTAAAACATTAAAGAATACAGAAATGAAGGACCCCAATCCAGACCAGTATAATAGTTGCCTATACCAACGTTTTTTGTCTCCAGTAGATTGTTATTGGTAATCATACGTTTTCTCTTTATTTTTATGACTATCAATTAACATGTGAGCTTCAATAATTTGCCAGCATATGGTTACTTAACTTCTTTCGCTCCTGGTGACAAAATGGAAAAATTTTAATAATTTATTGCGTCCAAAGCACTTTTCTGGTTTTATCTTTATCAGGAGGGTTAGGAGGGGGAAAACAACAGTACATTTAACCTGTTGGTACTGCAGCGTCACTCTTTTTTCATTTTCTTGTGCCTGTTTTTTTTTTATTTAGACCAGATTAGACTTTTCAAAGGCTCCTGACTTCAAACAGGCCAATATATTCGAGTGATACTCCCAAACTCATACCTGGGTGGGGTAAAAATCAGTTCATAAGAACAGAGTTGTCTTTCACATGAAACCACGTAAAACATTGGTTACATGTACAATGTAGTAGTTACTTCGGTATAAATGATCGAGAAAGTAAGAAGGTAAAAACAAAACAAATATCAAAATTAAGACAGTATTCATGCAATAACTACAACTTGGATACAGTCACTTTGTTCAGTTAAGACTTTGATTTTGACAATTATTTTGCAAATCACCATAGATTTCCGATAATTGTTCTGCATAAAACCCTATGGGAAAGCACATTGACATAGTTTTCTAAACGTTTTTTGGAACCCAATGACATTGCATAGTGTTGCAACCTATAATGTGAAGAGGTGCATGAAATTGCGGAGGTTATGGGAATTTCGATCTGGTCAAACCAAAGTTTTTAAAATTGTTTTTTGCTGCTTCTCTACAAGCACGCGGCATTAATAAGTAAAAGCAGAGACTGGTCGGCTCAGAGTCAAAATATTGAATCCGCGTAGGATAACATGTCTTCCTGCGAACTATAACATCGCGAAGTAGTACGTCCGGCTAATCCAAAGCAGTGTTAATAATTCATATTACAATAACATGTTCTCGTCCTGAATATGCATTTAATTTGCCACTGGACATTAAAAAGCGATCGTTCATTGCCATCTCATGCACAACCTTGCATAAAAGAGGGATTTTGCGGTCGTATAATGGTATGAAGTTTGTCGTCGTCCGAAGACATTTGGTTTCCAAACAATAACTTGAGTATACATGTAAGTGTATGGATCTTTATGAAATTGTACCACAAAGTTTCATACTACATAAGGAAGGTTGGAATGGATTTGAGGGTTATTGTCCCAACTTTGTAGGAATTAAGGACAAAAAAAGCATTTTTCTTGTTACAGGACAATAACTTAATTATAAGTGTATGGATCTCAATAAATTTGTACCACAAGGTTCCATACTTCATAAGGAATGTTGTGACTGATTTTGAGGGCTATGGTCCAAAACGTTCAAGAATTATGGACCAAAACATCGTTAAAAAAACTAGGATTTTCTGGTTTCCGGACAATAACTTCAGTATAATCTAAAATGAATCGTTTTAGGAAAAAGGGCGTAACAACAAATACTTTTCTTATACTTTGCATACGTTGCTCATTTCTTGACCAATTCGATGGGGTTTATTTCATAGTCTTGAAATCTTGGGATTTTTTTATATGCAGAATCTAACCGTGTATTTATAGATTCTTACTTTGGGGTCCGTTTTCAATTTGGTCCACATGAAGGTACAAAGGGTCCAAAATTAAACTTTGCTTGATTTTAACAAATAAAATAGAATATGATGGTTCTTTGCTTTGGTGAATCTAACCGTGTATTTAGATTTTTGATTTTCAGCCCGGTTTTCAAATTGGTCCACATTAAGGTCCAAAGCGTTCATAATCAATTTTAGTTTGATTTTAACAAAAATTGAAATCAAGGGGTCTTTTAATTACTTAATCTACGCATGTATTTGTATGTTGGATATTGGATCATGATAGGTAAATATTCAATTTCATTGTTTTACAGCGGATGACCGTGAGGGCATTCCGGTGTTATGTTGCCACATACATTTCTACCCACGTGACTTGGGTTTTTGACTGATAACCGAACGTATTTCGTATAATTACGCGGATATCATCGAGTGCAAAATAACACTCCTTATCGCTTGTTATATACTAATTTCATCAATAAATATTCATGAAAATAATTTTAAGAACATAGATAAATGATATGAAAATGTTTTGTCGTGAGAAATATATATATCAATAACAAATCAAGAATACCGAAATTTTTTGTTAACGCATGCGGAAGAATACCTAAAGAACGTTTTGCAACAAACGCGGGAAAATATGATTGCCTACTCAAATCCAATCTATTAGAAAAACAAATTATTACAGAAGTGTCCACCATGCACTTGCACTGCACTATCATTACAATAGTAGAATAGAATGATATACAAATGGATAAAAATTATATATAACTGATATACAAATATTGATATAATATATAACACCAAACCAGAGTATACAGATAACAAATGATTATATCACTACAATATAACAGTTATTACGGTGACCTTGAATTTCCTGTCATTTATTCATCATCCACACACGGACTTGTCTCAGAAAAAAATATATCTATGTACCTTAACCTTACTTTCAGGTATAGAGATGTGATTTTTTTTTTCTGAGACAAGTGCTTGTGACCATCCACCAGAACTTGCGGTCATCCGATGTTCAGTACTTCAGTACTTTGATTGTAGTACTTAGACCACATTCATTCTGTGTCAGAAACCTATGATATGTCAAATATTTAATCACTATCAAAATTCAGAGCTGTACTGCACAATTGATAGAAAGTGTAAGTAGATTCACAGTTAAAAATAGATACCGCATTAAATTTTAATTCTATAGAAGAACTTATGTATAAATACTGTGTTCTCGAAAACCATCGGTCCCGTCGGTCCTGACTGCCAAAAATCGGCTAGGACCGACAATTGCATGTGTAGTGGCAGTCCTGATGACCAACAACATTTTGGTGGTTGTTCACTTTTGTTTTAACATCTTTTCGGTATTCAGATAGCTTTTGAACTGGTTGCTAATGTAAACAAACTTTTAACTGCATAGCTCAAAATTACGGTAATACTTTTGAAAAAGAACCAGTCATCGGTTTCTTTGGTATTCAGATAGTTTTTGAACTGGTTACTACTGTAATTTAACTTTTGTAGCATAGCTCAAAATTACGGTAATACTTTTGAAAAATAACCAGTCGTAAAAGTCATCATGGCCAATTTCGTTCAGAGGGGGTGCTATAGCAGAGGACTTTGTATTTGAACAAACGGAGACTGAACATTTTTTCTACATTACAAAATTTGCAGCTGAGGAATAAATATCAGACTTCTTTTATTTCTATAATTTTAATGCACTTTTCACTGTAAATGATTGTAGAATGTAGTGGACACAGGTTGTGAACAAGTCAGGAAAAGTGGGGTATTCGCTGTTTTCAGGGAACATCCCAGTTTACAGGGACTTCCAATTTCTATTTCAATTTATGGCATGAATCAGTAGTATTTGTAAATACTTAGAGTATTTCACGAACAACAAAGCATGAATAAGTGAGGCCTTGTTTTTTTCTAAAACTCAAAAACATACAAATCTTTTGTTTATTAGGAATCAACTGACCAAGATGCATGCTCCAGGTGTAACTGACCATTACTGAATTATGTTCACTTCTATTGAAAGTTTCTATTCATTGAATTTAAATGCCCAATTGATTAACCTATCTTTTTGTCATTTCATAATTGATGATCAAGGTATGAATTGGTGAACAAAGGAGTTGTTTTGTTGTGAGTTCAGTACCAAATTAGACTTGAAATTAGTTTGATTTTTAACTAATAAAAACACCTGCTAACATAAAACATTGTTATCAGATGTAAAGGTGCACTTTGTAGATTTCATAACATAAATGGAATAGGAAAAAGAAGTCCCTATATACTGGGGTTTTTAACACCAGAAAACTGGGTTGTAACATGAAAACAGGGAATTAAGCCTCGATGTAATTCATCATTTCGTTAAAGACATTTTCCTAACGAATTATAAACGATTGGAACAGTTTACCCAAAATGTTGTGTCTGCAAAGACCGTTGATAACTTAAAATACAACTTGATCATCATTGGGAAGATGTTATGTACCAGTTCTAGTGAAATTATTTTTATAACAAATTTTTATTGTTTCTTAATATGAGTGGATTGGCATTATAAGAAGAAATTAAATACCAGTTTTAATGATAAATTTGGATTTCTTTAAATATTAACTATTTAAAATTTGAATTATTCGTCAACCAGAAGTGACCCATAAAATGCAGAATTGTTATTAGTTTAGTTTTTAAAAAGTACAAATTTGGGTGGGCTGAAAACGATTGAATTTCCTTACACATGAGCCCTTAAACGATTCTACAGGTACATGTAGTATAATGCATGAGACATAAAACAAAAATGAAATCAAACATGTTATCAAACTGACAAAGTATAAAAATCAGTGAACAATGCAAAGTTCAAAATTTCTTTGAAAACAACCAAATATATAACATAGAAACTAGAATGGAGTTTATTTATATTGAGCATTGACTTTCATTTAACTAATAGGTGTTTGATAAAATTCAAGCAAAATTACAGGACCACCAGATTTTCTCAAGGACCACCAGATTTTTAGTCTTGGTGGTCCCAATGACCACCAGGAAAAAAAAGATTTCAAGAACTCTGAAATATAGTTTGAAATTTTCTATTCAATAATAGATCTTTTAAAAATAATTAAAAGTAAGTTTTATGGATTTTTTAAAAGATATTGTATTAATGATGAATGATATTTTGTGAATTGTTTTTTTTTTCATTTCTTTTGTAAATATTTTAAGAACTTGGTGGTAGGTTTGTTTTATTCTATACAAATTAATTTTCAGAATGCTATATATATATATAATTTTTATGAATCTAACCCTTGATTTTGATTTGATTTTTGGTGTTTTAACGCCACTTTTAAGCACCGCTTTTGGGCTATTTCGTGGCGGCCAGTTTTTATTGGTGGAGGAAGCCGGAGTGCCCGGAGAAAACCACCGACCTTCGATAGGAAAACTGACAATCCTAGTCAATTAAGATTAGAATCGAGTGCACCCGCACGAGCGGGGTTCGAACTCACAACCTCAGTGTTGACTGGCTAGTGATTACAGTAGTAACTACTTAGACCACTCGGCCACCGAGACCCCCCCTAACCCCTTGACAAACTTAGCTGTTATTGTCCATTGATAAATACTAGCAGATTAAATTCTTGGTACTGAATCTAACCTTGTACAAATGTATTTAGATTTTGGATATTGGACCACATTTTGTACGTGCCTGTCTCAAGTAAAGAGCATGTAGTACAGTGGTTGTCGTTGGTTCTTGTCTTTCATATTTGTTTTTCGTTAATTGTTTTTTTAATAAACTGTTATCACAGAGATATGTCTCGCCTTCTTGTAATTTTGATAATGCAAATGTTGAAATTAAAACAGCAATACTTTAACATGTAAGTTATGTAAATATTCAAAGTCGATGAACCATGACTGAAGGTACAGGGCTAAACAATCTCCATGGAATGAGATGTGCCAATGCTAATACAACTGCATACCAAATACCATTGACTTATTATAAGTCGTTCCTTTAAACAAACCTAAACACAAACATTAACTTGTAAACTATGTAAAAGTTTCAAAGTCAATGAACCATGATCAGGGTGGGGCTATATAATCTCCATGGAACGATACTTGCAAATGCCGATACATTTGCATACCAAATATCATTGACTTAACATTAGCAGTTCATCTTAAACTGATCTAATCACAAACTAATACATGTAAACTAAGCAAAAGTTTCAAAGTCAATAGACCATGACTGAGGGCGGGGCCAAATATTCTCCATGGAAATGAGATGTGCTAATGCTTATACAACTTAACACCAATTAACATTGGCCTTCCACTAATGGTTCCCTTGAACTGACCTAATCACAAACTAATACATGTTAACTTAGCAAAATTTTCAAAGTCTATAGACCATGACTAAGGGGCGGAGCCAAATAATTTCCATGGAAATGAGATATGCCAATGCTTATACAACTGCATACCAAATATCATTGACCTACCACTAGTGGTTCCCATAAATTGACCTAATCACAAACTAATACATGTAAACTATGGAAAGTTTCAAAGTCAATAGACCTTGACTGAGGGGCAGGGCCAAATAATCTCCATGGTAATGAGATGTGCCAATGCTAGTACAACTGCATACCAAATATCATTGACCTACCACTAGTGGTTCACCATGAACTAGACCTAATCACAAACTAATACATTGTTGACGCCGCCGTCGGAAACAGCATACCTAAGTCTCGCTTTTTGACTTCGTCAAGGCGAGACAAAAATTAGGCCGTTAGTTTTCTCAACCGAATTGTTTCATATTTTTCATGTTGGGACCTTTATAGCCTACTATTTGGTATAGTGTTTTTCTCATTGCTGAAGGCCTTACTGTTACCTTTAATTGCTTACATCAACTTTATTTGAACCTTGGTGGATAGTTGTCTCATTGGCAATTATACCTCATCTCCTTATTTTATAAAAGTCCAATTTAAAAATTTTTCAGGTATTTGACCACATTTATTCTGTGTCAGAAACCTATGCTGTGTCAAATATTTAATCAAAATTCAAACTCAGAGCTGTATCAAGCTTGAATTTAGTGTCCATACTTGTCCCAAATGTTCATGGTTCGACATCTGCGGTCGTATTATTCAGTGCCCCGCTGAGCATTTTGTTTATATTTACAATTCATTGGATATTTAATTTAACTGCAAAAGCCACCAAGGGACGATGGTGCATGGCAAACTGGGAGTTAGACGCACATTGTATACATACAAGTATTTATAATTTGATTAAAATACCTCGTACCTGATGGAGAGGGGTTACTATACATTGTAATTTGACTCCAGGCGGCACCAAGGGAACATGTCATACACAATTTACTTGTGAAAAGAACACTGTAAAAAAAGTGCTTTAAAAAAGCCAATACGTGCAGAATATCAACCTTCATGTAGCTGAATATGATTAATTTTACATTAAATGAACTAGAGGCTCTAAAGAGCCTGTGTCGCTCACCTTGGTCTATGTGCATATTAAACAAAGGACACAGATGGATTCATGACAAAATTGTGGTTTGGTGATGGTGATGTGTTTGTAGATCTTACTTTACTGAACATTCTTGCTGCTTACAATTATCTCTATCTATAATGAACTTGGCCCAGTAGTTACAGTGCAAAACATTTTGTAAAATTTACAAAATTTACAAAAATTATGAAAATTGTAAAAATTGACTATAAAGGAAAATTTCAGGGCAGATAGATCTTGACCTAATTAACAATTTTATCCCGTCAGATTTGCTCTAAATGCTTTGGTTTCAGAGATATGAGCCAAAATTGCATTTTACCCTATGTACTATTTTTAGCCATGTCGGCCATCTTGGTTTCATGGGCGGGGTCATCGGACACATTTTAAAACTAGATACCCTAATGATGATTGTGGACAAGTTTGGTTAGATTTGTCTAAGTAGTTTCAGAGGAGAAGATTTTGTAAAGATTACAAAATTTACGAAAAATGGTTAAAATTGACTATAAAGGGCAATAACTCCTTAAGGGTCAACTGACCATTTTGTTTATTTGACTTATTTGTAGATCTTACTTTGCTGAACATTATTGCTGTTTACAGTTTATCTCTATCTATAATAATATTCAAGATAATAACCAAAACGGCAAAATTTCCTTAAAATTACCAATTCAGGGCAGCAACTCAACTAGAGGCTCTAAAGAGCCTGTGTCGCTCACCTTGGTCTATGTGCATATTAAACAAAGGACATAGATGGATTCATGACAAAATTGTGTTTTGGTGATGGTGATGTGTTTGTAGATCTTACTTTACTGAACATTCTTGATGCTTCCAATTATCTCTATCTATAATGAACTTGGCCCAGTAGTTACAGTGGAAAATATTTTGTAAAATTTACAAAATTTACAAAATTTATAAAATTGTAAAAATGACTATAAAGGGCAATAACTCCTAAAGGGGTCAATTGACAATTTTGGTCATGTTGACTTATTTGTAGATCTTACTTTGCTGTACATTATTGCTGTTTACAGTTTATCTCTGTCTATAATAATATTCAAGATAATAACCAAAAGCTGCAAAATTTTCTTAAAATTACCAATTCAGGGGCAGCAACCCAACAACGTGTTGCCTGATTGGTCTGAAAATTTAAGGGCAGATAGATCTTGACCTAATGAACAATTTTATCCTCGTCAGATTTGCTCTAAATGCTTTGGTTTCAGAGATATGAGCCAAAACTGCATTTTACCCTATGTACTATTTTTAACCATGTCAGCCATCTTGGTTCGCGGGCGGGGTCATCGGACACATTTTTTAAACTAGATACCCTAATGATGATTGTGGACAAGTTTGGTTAATTTTGTCTTAGTAGTTTCAGAGGAGAAGATTTTTGTAAAAGATTACAAAATTTACAAAAAATGGTTAAAATTGACTATAAAGGGCAATAACTCCTTAAGGGTCAACTGACCATTTTGGTCAAGTTGACTTATTTGTAGATCTTACTTTGCTGAACATTATTGCTGTTTACAGTTTATCTCTATCTATAATAATATTCAAGATAATAACCAAAAGCTTCAAAATTTTCTTAAAATTACCAATTTAGTGGCAGCAACCCAACAACAGGTTCTCCGATTCATCTGAAAATTTCAGGGCAGATAGATCTTGACCTGATAAACAATTTTACCCCATGTCAGATTTGCTCTAAATGCTTTGGTTTCAGAGTTATAAGCCAAAATATACATTTTACCCTATGTTCTATTTTTAGCCATGGCGGCCATCTTGGTTGGTTTGGCAGGTCACCGGACACAATTTTTAAACTAGATACCCCAATGATGATTGTGGCCAAGTTTGGTTAAATTTGGCCCAGTAGTTTCAGAGGAGAAGATTTTGTAAAAGTTAACGACGACGGACGACGGACGACGGACGCCAAGTGATGAGAAAGCTCACTTGGCCCTTCGGGCCAGGTGAGCTAACAACGTGTTGCTTGATTGGTCTGAAAATTTCAGGGCAGATAGATCTTGACCTAATGAACAATTTTATCCCGTCAGATTTGCTCTAAATGCTTTGGTTTCGGAGATATGAGCCAAAACTGCATTATACCCTATGTACTATTTTTTAGCCATGTCGGCCATCTTGGTTGGTTGGCAGGGTCACCGGACATATTTTTAAACTAGAAGATTTTTAAATGTTAGCAAACTTGATGAACAAATTGTGTAAAATTGTCTTTAAAGGGCAATAACTCCTTAAGGGGTCAATTGACAATTATGGTCATATTAACTTTTTTGTAGATCTTACTTTGCTGAACATTATTGCTGCTTACAGTTTATATATATATCTATAATAATATTCAAAATAATAACAAAAAACTGCAAAATTTTGTTAAAACTACCAATTAGGTGGCAGCAACCCAACAACGGGTTGTCCGATTCATCTGAAAATTTCAGGGCAGATAGATCTTGACCTGATAAACAATTTTACCCCATGTCAGATTTGCTCTAAATGCTTTGGTTTCAGAGATATAAGCCAAAATCTACATTTTACCCCTATGTTCTATTTTTAGCCATGGCGGCCATCTTGGTTGGTTGGCAGGGTCACCGGACATATTTTTAAACTAGATACCCCAATGATGATTGTGGCCAAGTTTGGTTAAATTTGGCCAAGTAGTTTCAGAGGAGAAGATTTTTGTAAAAGTTAATGGACGACGGACGACGACGCCAAGTGATGAGAAAAGCTCACTTGGCCCTTTGAGCCAGGTGAGCTAAAAAACCTTAAATTATATTTCATCTGTAATGCTAATAGCACACTTAAACTTTAAATCTAGTACTGAAATGAACTCCAATAAAGCATTTGCATTATTTAACGTTACGTTCATAGTTAACGACGTTTTTCTCACAATGACTTTATACCTCCATGATAGAAAGAAAGGATAAATGGTATCCATACATGTCAAGATTGTCAGATGACTTCTTATAGGAGTTATTGCCCTTAAATGACAAATTTTACCATTTATTTTTTTCATTTTTGCCTATTATCGTGAAAACTATAAAAGATACAGAGAAACATTAAAATGCAAAAATGATCAGCAAGACAAGTTCTACAAATAAGTTCAATTGTCGAAATCATCAGCCGACTCCTTATTAGAGTTATTGCCCTGGATGATGATTTATACCTTTTTTTGCGTTTTTGCCTTACAAATGTTTATCTTTAAAATTATAATAGATAGATAGACACTTTAAATCACAAAAATGACCGATAAGGCAAGATCTACTAACGAGTCACTTTCATACCCTCTTTTGTGTTTTGAGCAAAAACTAGAGACGATGGAGAGAAACTGTTTTTTTTTTGTTTTTTTTAAGCAGACTAAATGATCAGCAATACAAGACCAACGAAACAGAGATTTTTGTCATGAATTCTATTCTCGTCTTCTATGTTGGAGAGTGGCCTTTGTTGAATATGCACATAGACCTAGGTTAGTGACACAGGCTTTTTAGAGCCTCTAGTTACAAAGTATAGCAATCTGTAACTAAATTTTTAGCACACGTATCGCAACCTAATGTATGTTCTCTATGGTTCTTACAATATAATGGGTAATTCTTACAAAACTATAAACGCCTAAAGGGTCTGCAAATAGTCCAAACCGGAAAATTTTTTAAAGACTTTGGCAACGTTTAAGTAGTATCGTCAAAATGAATAAACAAAAATAAAATAGTTATCCAAACCAAAACTCTTGATTTATTTCAAACCAGGGCCATTTACAAAAAGTCTATCAATCTTAAAGTTTACTTAGATTCATAGTACCACATCCCAAAGTGTACATCAACACTGAGGTTGTGAGTTCGAACCCGGCTCGTGCAGGTGCACTCGACTCCAATCTTAATTGACTAGGATTGTCAGTTTTCCTATCGAAGGTCGTGGTTTTCTCCGGGCACTCCGGCTTCCTCCACCAATAAAAACTGGCCGCCACGAAATAGCCCAAAAGCGGTGCTTAAAAGTGGCGTTAAAACACCAAAAATCAAATCAAAAATCAAATCCCAAAGAGAACACTTTAAGGGTTTTACAATATGATCGCTGAATTTCAAACGTATCACCAACTTATAAACACCTAAAGATAGCTCAAAATCGTGATTTTTGCAAATTTTTGCTGTTTAGTATTTATTCCTAAAACGTACAAGAAGGTCATCTTTAACCAAATCCAAAATTGTGTTAGAAGTAAAGCTATTTATTGTCTTTCGGACACTAATTCATTTTAGCTATCGACGGCCTTCGATGCAAAATTTGACAAAAATATGTAAAAGTAAATTTGTATCTTCAACAGCATGCAACATGTAACGCTGAATAGCATTTTGAGTTTATGGAAATTCATGTGTAAAATTGTTTAAATAAAGTTGAGAATTGAAATTGGGAATGTGTCAAAGAGACAACAACCCGACCAAAGAGGAAACAAACAGACCAAGGCCACAAATGGGTTTTCAACACAGCGAGAAAATTCCGCACCCGGAGGCGGGCTTTAGCTGGCACATAAACAAAAATGTGTACTAGTTCAGTGAAAATGGACGTCACACTCAACTCTGAAACATATAAATGAACTAAATTACAAAAAAAGATATTTTAAATACATTTCAAGTATGATAAAGATATGAAAAACACATTTAGGACCCTGTGAGTGAAAACAAAGATATTGAGAATTAGGCTCTAACTCTTTGCAATTTTGTATTACAATGCCTTCAACTGAAACATATAGCACTGAATAGTATTTTGATTTCAGGGGAATATTTACAACATTGTTACAATATATAATGTCATCTTCAATTTGCAATGTGCAGACCAATTTTAGATTTTGAGTGAAATAAGTCCAGGGAAAATTGGTCTTTTCACTTTCAAAGACACCCCCCCCCCCCTCTTTTTTCCTAAAAATTGGAGGAAAGCCACATGTTTCTCAAGTGCCTGTGCTTATGGCTATTTCTGTGGTTGACCCAACTTGCTGCCAACAATTAAGTTTCGATGCTTTACTGCTTGAAAAAAAGTGGTCCAACAAGTTCACGGTTATGAATGATTATCAAAATATCTTTATTGCCATCACGCAAAGTCAAAACGAACAAAATAAACCACCAATTATTGAGGCAAAATAATAGGAAAAGGATGAAACTCAATTAGTCTCACAACCTTATGTTTTGTGATTTGCGACTTAATAAAAAAAAAGTCTTTCATCACATATTTTATATTTTGATATAAGTCAAGTAAGGCAGGAAGTACAATAATGTGCCGAGCATCGGGATAGACATCTTCTTTTGGACTGCTTCCTGGTGACTCATAAGATGGCCTCCTAAACCTCGACTTGGAGTGTGATTTTTTTTTAAAATAATCTAAATAGCGTATACATATTACCGTCATGAATGCTGAGCTTGAATGTTTGTGTAATATTCGGGTAATGGTCATTATTTATCAGCTGAGGGGGTTGGTTCAAATTTTTCACATAAAATTTTTTGTTGGCAACACCCCCTAACAACATAAGTTTCAAAAGTTTGACCCCCAAAAAATAAATCCCCATCAATTAACAGTTGTGAGAAGTAGATGACTACCAGCTACATAGTAACAGGCTTTGAGAAATCCTGAGTATAACAAAGACTTTTCTTCTTGATGTTTTTTTTTTGTCAAATAAGAATATCTGACACTTGCATGTTGAAAAATTGACAAAATAAGCATTTTAATGAGGAGAAAAAAATATATTGCAAATTAACTTGAGCCTTCATGTACAGAATGATGTCATACCTATACATATTGTTCCTGATTTTGAAAATGCTAATCCTTAATAAGTAAAGCTATTAAAGTCATATAAACCAAATTTGTTTATATACATGAGCATGTGCTATGAAAAATGAATGGGATGACGAAGAAAGAAAAAAGAGAAATATCTTTGTTCCAATTTACATTATCTTACTGCAACCTTTATTTTAGAGATAAAGAAATATATATTCAAGTCAGGAACCTCTGGTCTTTGTAAGTCTTGTATGTTTTTAAATTTTGGTTCATTTAGATGTTTTGTTTGGTGTGAATTTCTCTGAACTAAAAATGTACACATTTTGTTTAGGGGCCAGCTCGGGTCCATGATTTTCTCACTGCTTTGAAGACCTGAAGACCCATTGTTGGCCTAAGGCTCTTTTCTGCTCTTTGGTTGGGTTGTTGTTTCTTTGAAACATTCCCCCTTTCCATTCTAAATTCTACTATAATATTTCAACGTGAAAGTGTTTTACGTGTTTTGTTTTGTATGTGTGAATGCCATGGTGCCCATCAAGTATTCTTATGAGGGTCTGGATAGGGTTTACAGAATAAAGACGAATGGATCAAATCTATAGAAAAATAGACCCAAAAAAAAAGAGAAAGAAATAGAAAAATAGAAAAAGAATAAAGAATAGAGAATAATGGGGTGTTAGAATATAAAGAAAAGGGAAAATATAAAGAATAAAGAAAAATTACCTTAAAAATTAAAGAATACAGAAGTGAAAGACCTACCATCCAGACTATCTAATATTCTTATTCAATATCTTTGTAATAATTTCATAAAATAACTTAACCTATAATCAAATGATTTAAGAATATACACACCTATCCCAAGAATCACATCAAAATGATTTAAACACTTTAGAAAGTTGACTATGCGTGTTCAGAAACTTTCCTGTGGTCAAAACTAGGTTAAATTCATACAGTTGTTAATCTTAAGATAAGTAGCACTAGAATTGTAAATTTACACATCGTATGGATAATAAACTCTAACAGACGACTGTGATGTAAAGGAGTGATCGGATTCACTACCTTGAGAGATTAGGCATCCTGCTGGTGCTTTACACTATAAAAGATTTAAAAATGACAGAAATCATTTCACAGATTGCACACTCACTTCAATATTTTTTTAGAAATCAAAAACGAAAAATGAAAACACTTTCGTTTTTTGTTTTTGATATATACACGGACCATAAAGGAGCATTACTTTCTAAATATCCTTTTCTTCCATTATAAGAGTATCATATTTTAAATGTTACAGAGAATACACCAAATTGCAAAGATATAAAAAAAGACATTTTAAGCAACAAGTTTTAGATCAGCTAGATCAGTTAAGGGATTATGATCCCAAGAAATATTGGAAACTCAAATTTACTAAAAGAATCTAGAAATGATAATACTCTAGATTCAGCCAAGCCAGAGGAGTGAATATTTTTCAGAGCTTAACAAGTCATCAGATTCCCATAGTAATAGAATACATGAAATAAGGTCTCTGAGATAGAAAAATTGGAGAAAGTAAAACAAATTTGTGAATTAGATTTTAGAATCTCAAATAAAGAAATTGCAAATTATGTGAGAAACTTAAAAATGGAAAAGCATCAGGTTTAAATGGTATTCCTGCAGAGATGTTACGGGCAGGTTTATCAGTTTCAGTTCCATTGATACAAAAACTGTATAACAGGTTTTTATCCTTTACTATCATGACTATGGTCATGATGGTCATCAGCATATATAACCCCAATTTTTAAATCTGGAGATTTGGAGAATCTGGACAACTCCTGCATAGGTAAATTATTTAATTGCATTCTAAATAATAAACTAGACAACTTTCTTGAAGAAAATGATATCATAAGTAAATGTCAAATTGGATTTACAAAAAAATAAAAAATCACTTGTTTGTTCTTAATACATTAATTGACAAGTGTAATAACAACAATAAAAGAACAGAGTTCTAATGACCCCCGCGTTGCACATATTTTATCTGTCCAAGGGCAATAACTTAAAAAATTTTTTTTTTAATTTCTTGGAGAAATGAAGGCTTGAGAGCAAATGCAATGCAATTTCAAATATAATTTATGTTTCCAAGGGGCATAACTCTTTTAAAAATAATAGTTACACACTGATTTGGGAACTTGTCCAAGATATTGCTGATATACATGTAAACCTATGATATAAGTTTCATAAAAATCTGGCAAGCATTGTACACATGAGAGCGCTAATAATGCAATTTTCCATAAAATTAATATTTCCAAGGACCATAACTCTTTTAAAAATAATTGATATTGCTGATATTAACCTAAAGTATAAGTTTTATAAAAATCTGGCAAGAATTGTACCCGTGGGAGCACTAACGAGGCCATTTTCCATAAATTTAATATTTCCAAGGGGCATAACTCTTCTAAAAAAAAATCAATCGTTCATCATTATAAAACTTGTCTGAGATATTGCTGATATTAACCTATAGTATAAGTTTTATAAAAATCTGGCAAGAATTGTACCCTTGAGAGTGCTAACAAGGCCATTTTACATAAATTTAATATTTCCAAGGGCATAACTCTTTTAAAAAAAATCAATCGGCCACAATTATAGAACTTGTCCGAGATATTGCTGATATTAACCTATAGTATAAGTTTTATGAAATCTGGCAAGAATTGAATCTCTGAGAGCGCTAACAAGGCCATTTTCCATAAATTTAATATTTCCAAGGGGCATAACTCTTTTTAAAAATCAATCGCCACCATTATAGAAGTTGTCTGAGATATTGCTGATATTAACCTATAGTATAAGTTTTATAAAATCTGGCAAGAATTGTACCCGTGAGAGTGCTAACAAGGCCATTTTCCATAAATTTAATATTTCCAAGGGCATCACTCTTTTAAAAATCAATTGGCCACCATTATAAAACTTGAACGAGATATTGCTGATATTAACCTATAGTATAAGTTTTATAAAATCTGGCAAGAATTGTACCCGTGAGAGTGCTAACAAGGCCATTTTCCATAAATTTAATATTTCCAAGGGCATCACTCTTTTTAAAAATCGATCGCCACCATTATAAAACTTGAACGAGATATTGCTGATATTAACCTATAGTATAAGTTTTATAAAAATTTGGCAAGAATTGTACCCGTGAGATCGCTAACGAGGCCATTTTCCATAAATTTAATATTTCCAAGGGCATAACTCTTTAAAAAGGTCGATCAGGCACCATTATTAAACTTGACCGAGATATTGCTGATATTAACCTATAGTGTAAGTTTTATAAAAATCTGGCAAGAATTGTACCTGTGGGAGCGCTAACGAGGCCATTTTCCATAAATTTAATATTTCCAAGGGGCATAACTCTTTTAAAAAAGGTCGATCAGGCACCATTATAGAACTTGTCCGAGATATTGCTGAAATAAACCTATAGTATAAGTTTTATAAAAAATCTGGCAAGAATTGTACCCTTGAGAGCACTAACGAGGCCATTTTACATAAATTTAATATTTCCAAGGGGCATAACTCTTTAAAAAAAAAGTCAATCGTCCACCATTATATAACTTGTACGAGATATTGCTGATATTAACCTATAGTATAAGTTTTATAAAAATCTGGCAAGAATTGTACCCATGAGAGTGCTAACAAGGCCATTTTCCATAAATTTAATATTTCCAAGGGCATCACTTTTTTTAAAAAATCGATTGGCCACCATTATAAAACTTGAACGAGATATTGCTGATATTAACCTATAGTATAAGTTTTATAAAAATCTGGCAAGAATTGTACCCGTGAGAGTGCTAACAAGGCCATTTTCCATAAATTTAATATTTCCAAGGGCATCACTCTTTTAAAAATCGAACCATTATAAAACTTGAACGAGATATTGCTGATATTAACCTATAGTATAAGTTTTATAAAAATCTGGCAAGAATTGTACCCGTGAGAGTGCTAACAAGGCCATTTTCCATAAATTTAATATTTCAAGGGCATCACTCTTTTAAAAATCGATTGGCCACCATTATAAAACTTGAACGAGATATTGCTGATATTAACCTATAGTATAAGTTTTATAAAAATCTGGCAAGAATTGTACCCGTGAGAGTGCTAACAAGGCCATTTTCCATAAATTTAATATTTCAAGGGCATCACTCTTTTTAAAAATCGATGCCACCATTATAAAACTTGAACGAGATATTGCTGATATTAACCTATAGTATAAGTTTTATAAAAATCTGGCAAGAATTGTACCCGTGAGATCGCTAACGAGGCCATTTTCCATAAATTTAATATTTCCAAGGGGCATAACTCTTTTTAAAAAAGGTCGATCAGGCACCATTATTAAACTTGACCGAGATATTGCTGATATTAACCTATAGTGTAAGTTTTATAAAAAATCTGGCAAGAATTGTACCTGTGGGAGCGCTAACGAGGCCATTTTCCATAAATTTAATATTTCCAAGGGGCATAACTCTTTTAAAAAAGGTCGATCAGGCACCATTATAGAACTTGTCCGAGATATTGCTGAAATAAACCTATAGTATAAGTTTTATAAAAAATCTGGCAAGAATTGTACCCTTGAGAGCACTAACGAGGCCATTTTACATAAATTTAATATTTCCAAGGGGCATAACTCTTTAAAAAAAAAGTCAATCGTCCACCATTATATAACTTGTCCGAGATATTGCTGATATTAACCTATAGTATAAGTTTTATAAAAATCTGGCAAGAATTGTACCAGTGAGAGTACTAACAATGCCATTATCCATAAATTTAATATTTCTAAGGGCATCACTTTTTAAAAATCGACACACCGTTATAAAACTTGAACGAGATATTGCTGATATTAACCTATAGTATAAGTTTTATAAAAATCTGGCAAGAACTGTACCCGTGAGAGTGCTAACAAGGCCATTTTCCATAAATTTAATATTTCCAAGGGGCATCACTCTTTTTAAAAAATCGATCGGCCACCATTATAAAACTTGAACGAGATATTGCTGATATTAACCTATAGTATAAGTTTTATAAAAATCTGGCAAGAATTGTACCCGTGAGAGTGCTAACAAGGCCATTTTCCATAAATCTAATATTTCAAGGGCATCACTCTTTTAAAAATCGATCGGCCACCATTATAAAACTTGAACGAGATATTGCTGATATTAACCTATAGTATAAGTTTTATAAAAATCTGGCAAGAATTGTACCCGTGAGATCGCTAACGAGGCCATTTTCCATAAATTTAATATTTCCAAGGGGCATAACTCTTTTAAAAAAGGTCGATCAGGCACCATTATTAAACTTGACCGAGATATTGCTGATATTAACCTATAGTGTAAGTTTTACAAAAAATCTGGCAAGAATTGTACCTGTGAGAGCGCTAACGAGGCCATTTTCCATAAATTTAATATTTCAAGGGCATAACTCTTTAAAAAAGTCGATTATCCACCATTATAGAACTTGTCCGAGATATTGCTGAAATAAACCTATAGTATAAGTTTTATAAAAATCTGGCAAGAATTGTACCCTTGAGAGCACTAACGAGGCCATTTTACATAAATTTAATATTTCCACGGGCATAACTCTTTAAAAATCGTCAATCGTCCACCATTATATAACTTGTACGAGATATTGCTGATATTAACCTATAGTATAAGTTTTATAAAAATCTGGCAAGAATTGTACCCGTGAGAGTGCTAACAAGGCCATTTTCCATAAATTTAATATTTCCAAGGGCATCACTTTTTTTAAAAAATCGATTGGCCACCATTATAAAACTTGAACGAGATATTGCTGATATTAACCTATAGTATAAGTTTTATAAAAATCTGGCAAGAATTGTACCCGTGAGAGTGCTAACAAGGCCATTTTCCATAAATTTAATATTTCCAAGGGGCATCACTCTTTTTAAAAAATCGATCGGCCACCATTATAAAACTTGAACGAGATATTGCTGATATTAACCTATAGTATAAGTTTTATAAAAATCTGGCAAGAATTGTACCCGTGAGAGTGCTAACAAGGCCATTTTCCATAAATCTAATATTTCCAAGGGCATCACTCTTTTAAAAATCGATCGCCACCATTATAAAACTTGAACGAGATATTGCTGATATTAACCTATAGTATAAGTTTTATAAAAATCTGGCAAGAATTGTACCCGTGAGATCGCTAACGAGGCCATTTTCCATAAATTTAATATTTCCAAGGGGCATAACTCTTTTAAAAAAGGTCGATCAGGCACCATTATTAAACTTGACCGAGATATTGCTGATATTAACCTATAGTGTAAGTTTTATAAAAATCTGGCAAGAATTGTACCTGTGAGAGCGCTAACAAGACCGGACGGACGGAAGGACACATGGACGGACGGCCACCCGGTATTTCTATGTCCCCCGCAAAAGCATGAACAGGGGACAAAAATGGTAAACTATTTGCATGCTTTGTAGATCTCAGAAAAGCATGCGACTCTGTTATTCATACAGGTATACAATATAAACTACTTCAACACAACATAGCAGGACAGTTTTACAGGTTTTATGCTATAGTTAAAGATATGTATGATTTTCTAATTTTATTAACTATGTATTTGCATTCAGGTATCACAGATCAAATTTATTCGTTCTTTGTGTGTTAATTTACGTTTTTTGATTGAGTTAAGCCTTCCAATTGATATCTTATAGTGTGTCTTTCTATGTTGTGATGTTATACTATGGTTTCAGAAAAAGGGAGACGGTTTGGTACCATTAAAACGTTTAATCCTGCTGCAAATGTTTGCACCTGTCCTAAGTCAGGAATCTGATGTACAGTAGTTGTCGTCTGTTTATGTAGTTCATACGTGTTTCTCGTTTCTCGTTTTTATATAGATTAGACCATTGGTTTTCCTGTTTGAATGGTTTTACACTAGTAATTTTTGGGGCCCTTTATAGCTTGCTGTTCGGTGTGAGCCAATGCTCCGTGTTGAAGGCCGTACCTTGACCTATAATGGTTTACTTTTATAAATTGTTACTTGGATGGAGAGTTGTCTCATTGGCACTCATACCACATCTTCCTATATCTATATAATATTGTTTAGATCATTTATTGGAGTGAGACAAGTGGATGTTTTAAGCCCCAACTTATTCAAACTTTTTATTAATGATCTCCCAGATGTTTTCTCTTCTTGTGCTAACCATGTCAGTGTTAATAACCAAAGGGTTGATTGCTTAATGTATGCTGATGACATTGTAATTCTCTCAGATTCATCAGAGGGACTGCAAGAGAGGTTAACTATGCTTAATAATTACTGTTCTAAATGGTGGTTAAATGTAAATGAGAACAAGGCAAAAGTCTTTAATAAAGCAGGAAGACATTTTTATCTCCCTTTTTACCAAGGTGAGAAAGCTATTGGTTGTACATATAATTATAGATATTTGGGCATCACATTTATACCCAGTGGAAATTTTTTTGAATGTAAAGATGAACTGTACAAAAAGTGTATGAAAGCATGTTTTAAATTACAACAATGTATGTCATCTTCAAACCCTAGTGTTTCAACTTTACTTCATTTATATGACCATACTGTACAGTAAAGGTAAAGCAGATTTTAACCTATGGATGTGAAGTCTGGGGTATGTTTTCATTTAACTCAGCTGCATGTAAGAACTAGAGGCTCTAAAGAGCCTGTGTCGCTCACCGTGGTCTATATGCATATTCAACAAAGGACACTCTCCAACATTGTAGACGAGAATAGAATGACAAAAATCTTGGTTTTTTTTATCTTATATTGCTGATCATTGAAGTCTGTTTAGTTTCTCTCTATCTTATTTAACTTTTGCTCCAAACATAAAAATTAATTCCTAATTTAAGGGCAATAACTCCTATAAAGAGTAACAGTCTACTAATTATATCAGCAAAATTTGACTTGTTAGTAGGTCTTGTCTTGCTTTTCATTTTTGATTATTTAAATTTCTATCTATCTATTATAATTTTTATCATATAAGGCAAAACACAAAAAAAATGGTAAAAATCGTCATTAAAGGGCAATAACTTCAATAAGGATTACAAAAATTTACGAAAAATTGTTAAACGTTTGGTTATAAAGGGCAATAACTCCTTAAGGGGTCAATTGACTTGTTAACTTATTTGTAGATCTTACTTTGCTGAACATTATCATGATTATTGCTGTTTACAGTTTATCTCTATCTATAATTACCAAAAACTGCAAAATGTCCTTAAAATTACCAATTCAGGGCAGCAACCCAACAACGGGTTGTCTGATTTGTCTGAAAATTTCAAAGAATCATAACTCCTCCATAAGTCAACTGATGATAATTTCTTGTGGATATGCACATCTACATATTATGTCCTTATCATCTACAAATATTCAGGAAATTCTCTTGTGTGGTTTCAGATGAGTTGAGATGACAAACTGTTGCAAAAGTATATCTAAGCCGAAACTTTGAGTTCAAATGGGCATAACTCCTAGAAAAGTCAACTGATAATAATTCTTTAAGGATATGCACATCAACATATTATGTCCTTATCATCTACAAAGTTTCAGGAAATTCTGTTGGGCTGTTTCAGAGGAGTTGCGATGACAAACTGATGCAGTAGTATATTAAGGCCAAAATTTTAAGTTCAAAGGGGCATAACTCCTAGAAAAAAACAGAATCATAATTTCCTGTCGATATGCACGTCTACATAGTATGTCCTTTTCATTTACAAAGTTTCAGGAAATTCTGTTGGGCTGTTTTAGAGGAGTTGCGATGACAAACTGTTGCAGTAGTATATTGAGGCCAATAAGTGCAAAGGGGCATAACTCCTAGAAAAAAAATTGAATCATAATTTCCTGTGGTTTCAGAGGAGTTGCGATGACAAGAACAGGACTGACGGACTGTAGTATATCAGAGTTCGCGAAAACTTGTTTTGACCCGTCGGTCATGGGACCGACAAAGCAAGATTATTTGTCAGTCCTACAAAATTTTAGCCAGTCCAAAAAAATCTGTCAATTTTATTCTGAAATAAAAATAATAACATATTTTATCGAAAATAACTTTATTATTATTAGTTTTATTTTTCACAGCCACGGACAAATAAACAATGAATGACCAGTTCTTTTCTTCTGATTGTTCTTATTTAAAGTAATCTTCACTATCCATTTCATCATCTGAATCACTTTCTCAGTATTTGTTATCTCCATCGAAGGGTTCAATCGCCGATCGTTTGCCTGGGATGGCTACATGAACAGATTTAGCAGGCCACGTGTAGATCGGCGCTTTGGTTTCCGTAGGTTTCCATTTGTTTATAATGGGAAACCAGTACCGTAGACACCAGTACTGGAAATTAGCAGCAGGTACATCTGATGACCGATGTAAACGCGTATTGGAATTAGTTGCGGTACAACTAATTACCGATAAAAAAGGCACTGCAACGGCCGTTTTTACAACGGTCATCAGGACCCGCACTAGCTTTAAAAATACTGGTCCGAGCCTCATTTTGACCGACAGGACCGACCATTTTCGCGAACTCTGGTATATTGAGGCCAATAAGTTCAAAGGGGCATAACTTCTAGAAAAAAAAAATTGAATCATAATTTCCTGTCGATATGCACATCTACATAGTATGTCCTTATTATCTACAAAGTTTCATGAAATTCTGTTGTGTGGTTTCAGAGGAGTTGTGATGACAAAAACAGGACTGACGGACTGTAGTATACTGAGGCCAATAAGTTCAAAGGGGGTCATATAAACTTATTTGTAGATCTTACTTTGCTGAACATTTTTGCTGTTCCTGCTGTTTACAGTTTATCTTTATCTATAATAATATTCAAGATAATAATTGAAAACTGCAAAATTTCCTTAAAATCATCAATTCAGGGGCAATAACCTAAAAATCAGATGTCCGATTTGGCTGATAATTTCAGGGCAGGTAGACCTTGACCTAATTAATCTTTCACTTCGATTTGCTCTAAATACTTTAGCTTTTGAGAGATATAAGTCAAAAACTGCATTTTACCCTATGTTCTATTTTTAGACATGGCGGCCATGTTTTCTGAGGAAACAGAAAATAAAATACCAACTTTATTCTAGATAACCTAAGAATCATTCAACTTAAGTTTGGTTTAATTTGGTTCAGTAGTTTCAGAGGAGAAGATTTATTAAAGTTAGAAAATATGATAAACAAATTGTGTAAAATTGTCCTTAAAGGGCAAAAACTCCTTAAGGGGTCAATTGACAATTTTGGTCATATAAATCTTATTTGTAGATCTTACTTTGCTGAACATTTCTGCTGTTTACAGTTTATCTTTATCTATAATAATATTCAAGATAATAACCAAAAACTGCAAAATTTCCTTAAAATTACCAATTTAGTGGCAGCAACCCAACAATGGGTTGTTAGATTCATCTGAAAATTTCAGGGCTGATAGAACTTGACCTAATAAACATTTTACTCCATGTCAGCTTTGCTTTAGTTTTCAAGATATAAGCCAAAAACTGTATTTTACCCCTATGTTCTATTTTTAGCCATGGCGCCTACGTTTTTTGACGAAACAGAAAATATAACACAAACATTATTCTAGATACCCTAAGGATCATTCAGCTTAAGTTTGGTTGGAATTGGTTTAGTAGTTTCAGAGGAGAAGATGTTTGAAATAGTTTACACCGGATGGATGACGACGGACGCCAAATGATGGCTAAAGCTCACATTTCCTTTGGAAAGGTGAGCTAAAAATTGAATCATAATTTCCTGTCGATATGCACATCTACATAGTATGTCCTTATTATCTATAAAGTTTCATGAAATTCTGTTGTGTGGTTTCAGAGGAGTTGCGATGACAAGAACAGGACTGACGGACTGATGGACGGACGGACGAACAGACAGACAGACAGACAGACGAACGGGTCAAAAACATTATAACCGACACAAAAATTGCGGGGATATAATTATTGTAGTGTTGTTGTCTTTCATGTTTTTCAATTTATGTCTAATCTTATGCATTTGTATGTAATGTGATAAAAGCTCTTTATACATATATGCATTGGAAAATAAAATATTCTTATTCTTATTCTATTTACATAAACATGTAAATCAACTTTTCCACACAGAGATAGTATTATGTATAGATAAAAGGAGATGATGAGATGTATATACCAAGTAGACAGCAAGCTGATGACCAAAAAAAAAAAAAACATTCTGAGAGTATTGCATGCAATACATAGCTATAGTCCACTTACAATTAAAAATTCATTGTACTGGAACAAAATGCTAACTTGATCTATAACTTGTCATGGTGTAAACTATATAACAAATATCAAGTCAATATCTTAAAGCATGTCGAAAAAAGTGTGGAAAACAGATTATTTTAGTGATTTTTCTAAGTCAAAGGACCATAACTCTGCACAAAATCATCAGACCGGAACAAAATTCGAACTTGATCTGTAACTTATCATGATAAAACAATACATCAAATATTAAATCAATGTCTTCTAGAACGAAGAAAAAAAGTGTTTTGCCGGATTGATGGTCAGACAGACAGAGTGCAAACCTAAAGTCCCATTCGACTTCGTTGGTAGGGGACTAAAAAGACATTCAACAGATTAGCACACTAAATTCAAACATTTGCCTTTCACATATGCCAACATCTATACATGTATTAGGCAACAAGCTTGGATTTGTCAACTTACATTGTTAACTGACAACAAATACTACAGTGACATTGACAACTAAAGGCAACTGTATTATTGTAACTTCTTTGTACCAAGTCTGTTGTGTCTCTAACAATCTGTGACACATTTGTGAATATCTCTTTTTAATTTAGACAGAATATTTACCTTTAGGAGGTCCATCACTTCTTTCTTCTTCCTTTTTTTTTCTTCATCATCATAGCTTTCTATTGTTATCAGATCATAAGGAGTCTTACCCTGAAATACAATCAAAACTCTTCATACAAATATACATCTTCTTTAAATAATAGGCAATTGTTGTACTAACATTACCTATACAACATGTACAATGTAGAATATTGTTTTATTTACATATTCTTGACATAAAACCAGTCAACCTAAACCAACAACAAATATGAAGTGACATAATAAAGAGATACATGAACAATATTTGAGATTTTACTGTTTAAGAACATGAATAAACTAGACATCAATGAGATGGGAGCCATCTCTGTGGGCCCCGCTGAAATAATGTGTGGTAAAAAATTTCTATCTTTACCATAGGACATGGAGTTGTCAACTAAAACCAAAGTTTTTAACCTTGACTTTTGACCTAAGATGTTGTACATACATTATGACACACCCTCTGGTGTTGGTTAATATACATGTCAAGTATAAACTTTGAAATCATAACGGTTCTCAAGATATAGAGTGGACACGATCTTTACCATAGGACATTGGAGTTGTCAACTGAAACTAAAGTTTTTTACCTTGAACTTTGACCTAGGAAGTTGTACAAACATTATGACACACCCTCTGGTGTTGGTTAATATACATGTCAAGTATAAAGTATGAAATTATAACGGTTCTCTAGATATAAAGTGGACACAATTTGTTACGGACGGACGGACAGACTGATCACTATAGGGCGACCCGTCACTAGGTGGGGCCCTAATTAATGTAGTATGTAAATTATTACATTAAAACCAAACATACTGAAATAACTAGATATCATTGAGATGGGAGCCATCTCTGTGGGCCCCGCTGTGAATAATGTGCGTTAAAAAATTTGTATCTTTACCATAGGACATGGGGTTGTCAACTGAAACCAAGTTTTTGACCTTGACCTTTGACCTAGGAAGTTGTACATAAAGTATGACACACCCTATGGTGTTGGTTTATATACATGTCAAGTATAAACTTTGAAATCATAACGGTTCTCAAGATATAGAGCGGACACGATCTTTACCATAGGACATGGGGTTGTCAACTGAAACCAAAGTTTTTGACCTTGAACTTTGACCTAGGAAGTTGTACTTAAATTATGACACACTCTCTGGTGTTGGTTTATATACATGTCAAGTATAAACTTTGAAATCATAACAGTTCTCAAGATAGAGAGCGGACACGATCTTTACCATAGGACATGGAGTTGTCAACTGAAACCAAAGTTTTTGACCTTGACCTTTGACCTAAGAAGTTGTACATACATTATGACATACCCTCTGGTGTTGGTTAATATACATGCCAAGTATAAACTTTGAAATCATAACTGTTCTCAAGATATAGAGCGGACACAATCTTTACCATAGGACATGGGGTTCTCAACTGAAACTAAAGTTTTTGACCTTGACCTTTGACCTAGGAATTTGTATATACATTATGACACACCCTCAGGTGTTGGTTAATATACATGTCAAGAATAAACTTTGAAATCATAATGGTTCTCTAGATATTGAGTGGACACAATTTGTTATGGACGGACGGACGGATAGACGGACGGACAGACAGACTGATCACTATAGGGCGTCTGCCATTCGGCGGGCCCTAATAAAGTTATATCTGGTTTACATTAAATTTTGCCTGTCTCATTAACTTATAATGAAGGTATTATTATTCTAGTACATGCTTCATTGACAACCACTATGACACATGAGTAAAATGCTGATGTATCACTAGTAACCCGAATTTAGCTTGATCGGCCAAAAAGGTATTAACGCTATTTAAAAAAGATTAATGAACATTAGATAAATATTGACAAAAATTAAAAATTATTTTTAATGCATTTCAATCCATATCAAATTATTTTAACGCCAGTCAAATAGATTCCCTTGCGGTCATTCAAGTTAGTTTCAGAACTAATTGGCCATGCCCCCGTTAAACTATTTCAATCTGACATTAATTCATTTTAAACATTGTTGAGACCCGATCTTTGTATAGGTAAATCATTCAAGCAAAACAACCTCATGTATCTATCGTTTATTTTTTTCAACCTTTATCGATTTTAGATATAATACTTAGTAAAGTCACATGCTTCACAATTAAAACAAATGAATGAACAATACAATAGGTAAATTAAAAAAACTAAGAAATATTGATGCACGATTTAAAAAATGCAAAAATTGCGATTCTGTTGAAAATAAAATAGATAGATATATAGCATAATTTTAATTTTTCCAAATGCAGTAGCTCTTTATCTCACATATTCGTTTCAAAGATTGTTAACTGATATGAAAACTCGTGGCATGTAAGTAACGTGTGGTCTCTTACAAATACTTAAAATTAAAAATGGGAAAGAGAATGAGAAAGTCGTAATTGCGCCCATTGGCAGGAGCCTAGAAGTGAAAGATATTTTTTTTTAAATCAATAGATAATAAATAGATTGAAACAAATTTGTGAGGCGAAATGATCACTTAAATTTCTGATTTAATTTGTCATTATTATATGCATAGAATTAATGTATTCCTGTATATTTACCTTTTCTTTTTCTGTTTTCCTATATTGTACTCGTTATTTAGATATTGAAAAGATCGTAAAAGGAACAGAAATTATTCGTTGTTATTACATAATTTAAATCGATGCATCTTATATTTTTCGATAAAAAAAAACATTTACAATTATACCGACATTTAAAAGAGTCTGTAATCAAAAACATTTTTTTGTTAAATCATAAAATTGATATAGATAATGTTGACATTTGTTGAATTCATTTAGTAAACAGTTTAGTCTTGCTAAAAGTTGTAAATAAAGTAACAGCTCAATGAACTTTTCAAACTGTGTAAATTGTAATACCGGTCACTGGTGCAAAACGTGCGTTAATTGTGGAAAAGCAGTAAATATCAAACGAAAATTGAAGCGTGGTTACGATTGTGTTAAGGATTTATCGTGCTGTCCGCACGTAAAAGAATTCTTGCAATAAATGAACATAGATTATGGAAAATATCAGATAAATTTCAGTCTGCGATAATGATGGATGGGTTTAACGACCTTGACTGGCTATTAAGCCCTCACACGGTCGGTCCTGGCTTACGCCTTTTGATGCACTTAAATAACTTATTTTTACGTTTGTGACATTTGATATAATTATACAGACCAAAAGTTAACATAAACATTTTAAAACAAGAATAGAAAATTAAACATTTCCGCAATGTTGCTGTAATTTTAATTAACTATATTTTAGCGGTAATCACTAAAAAATAATTTTGATTGGCTGATCTAAATAAAATATTTTTCGTCTAGGAGCTCTCGTTGAAGTCCGCGTTGCATATTCAAATGAATTTCATTGGTCGAAACGTTTGCAAACTTTCAATCAAGGTGTTCTCATTGAAGTCCGTGTTCATGTTTCAATAGGATACTCAATATTGTAAAATTCAAACCGAGTTTCTCTACGATGTCGCGTTAACAAAAAGAATTTAGAATAAAATGCTCCGCAGGGCGCAGCTTGATACGACCGCAGAGGTCGAACCCTGAACAGTTGGGGCAAGTATGGACACAACATTCAAGCTTGATACAGCTCTGAATTTGGATTGTGATTAAGTATTTGACACAGCATAGGTTTCTGACACGAAATGAATGAATGTGGTCTAAGAACTTAAAAATTTTAAATTGGACATTCACCTATTATGGTCCAACATCCAAAATCTAAATACACGGTTAGATTCAGCATATCAAAGAACCCCAAGAGTTCAATTTTTGATGAAATCAAACAAAGTTTAATTTTGGACCCTTTTGACCTCAATGTGGACAAAATTGATAACGGGGCCCAAAAATCAAAAATCTAAATACATGGTTAGATTCAGCATATCAAAGAACCCCATATATTCAGTTTTTGTTGAAATCAAACAAAGTTTAATTTTGGACCCCGATTTGGACCAACTTGAAAACTGGACCCATAATCAAAAATCTAAATACATGTTTAGATTCAGCATATCAAAGAACCCTAAGAATTCAATGTTTGTTAAAATCAAACTAAGTTTAATTTTGGACCCTTTGGACCTTAATGTAGACCAATTTGAAAACGGGACCAAAAATTAAGAATCTAAATACATGGTTAGATTCGCATATCAAAGAACCCCAATAATTCAATTTTGATGAAATCAAAGTTTAATTTTGGACCCTTTGGACCTCAATGTGGACCAATTTAAAACGGGCCCAAAATCAAAAACTTAATACACGGTTAGATTCAGCATATTAAAGAACCCCAAGAGTTCAAGAATAAAACCCCATTGAAATTGGTCAAGAAATAAGCAATTTATACAAAGTATCTTCTTTTGCACAATACTGTGCAATTGAATATTTCTTGCAATTGCGCAATACTGTGCAATTGAATATTTCTTGCTATTGCAATACTGTACAATTGACAATTTCTTGCTATTGCGCAATATTGTGCTATTGGATATTTCTTGCTATTGCGCAATACTGTGCAATTGAAGATTTCTTGCTATTGCAATACTGTGCAATTGAAAATTTCTTGCTATTGCACAATACTTATTATATAATAATTTACACATCCTGTTTGGTGTGTATCTCCTGCCATATCATTATTATTTGCTTTTAAATATAAATCAGAAATAACCAACTTAAAATGGAAAATTTTAAAGAAAAAAAAGGAAAAAAGGAGAAAAAAATCCCCCAAATTTTTGAACCCCTTATGAATCATCACCCCAAACTCAATCCCAGCCTTCCTTTGAGGTATGGTACCTTGCAGTACAATTTCAGAGAGATCCATACACTTGAACACAAGTTATTGTCTGGAAACTAGAAAATGCTTATTTTGGCCCTTATTCCTAAACGTTTCAGGCAATTACCCCAAACTCAATTCCAGCTTTCCTTTGTGATATGAAACCTTGTAGTACAATTTCAGAAAGATCCATACACTTACACACAAGTTATTGTCATGAAACTAGAAAAATGCTTGTTTTTGCCCCTTTTTTGGCCCCTAATTCCTAAAATTTTGAGGCAATTACCCCCAAATATCAATCCCAGCATTCCCTTTGAGATATGGAACCTTGTGGTACAATGTCAGAGAGATTCATACACTAACACACAAGTTATGTCTGGAAGTTACAAAATGCTTATTTTGGCCCCTAATTCCTTAACTGTTCGTACCATAACCCCAAAATCAATCCCAACCTTCCTTTTGTGATATTGAACCTTATGGTAAAATTTCATAGAGATCCATTCACTTAAACTAAAGTTAGAGTGCGAAAACCAAAATGCGTCTTCGGACGACGACGACGACGTCATACCAATATACGACCGCAAAATTTTTTTGCGGTCGTATAAAAATAACACTTTTATTATTCTTCCCACACAACAAAACTGTCTTTTTCGCAAAACTTTATTGCTTTCTACTGATGAATAATACTACTATCAGTGGCGGATTTACCGGGGGCACAGGGGGGCACATGTTTTAAACGAATTTTACAAATAAATGTTTAGTGCCAAGAATGTTAGTATCGATATATGGGATATGTCTTCATAACAAAATTCTAACATAACCATTTCTTGTGATTTTTTATTTTCAAAATTGTCTTCTTTTGACTTTATTCAACAACAAAAATTTTGTTCATGCAAGATTTGTTTTAAGACTGAATGTCGTATTTTCTTTTCCCTCTTATTTTCAAAGGAAACTAACAAATGCTATGTTAAAAAAAAAACCTCCCCTCCCCCATTTTCCACAAAAAATGGATTGGATTGGCATTGTCTAATATATAATCATCAAAGAAATGCTATTTTATTTTTATAAGACATACTTTATAACATAATCTGGGACTGAAACAATTATCTATTAGTCCAAGCATACAGTAATATATGATGGTATATTTTTCCTGTTTCAATTACCATGTACATGTACACGTATGAGGCTATGAATGCGTCACCATTTATGATGATATGAATGGGGTTTACTGAAAAGAGAATAATTGGATAAAAAATAAATAACAGAATAAAGAGGTGATAAAATATAAAAAATAGATTGATTGATTGTTGGTTGCTTCACGTCCAGTGGCAAATATGTCATGCATGTTAAGAACGAATATAATAGAGACCAATTGGCAGAAGAATAAAAGAGGGACGAAAGATACCAGAGGGACAGTCAAACTCACAGATCGAAAACAAACTGACAACACCATGGCCAAAAATAAAAAGACAAACCGACAAATAATAGTACAGATGACACAACATAGAAAAATAAAGACTAAGCAACACGAACCCTACCAAAAACTGGGGTGATCTCAGGTGCTCGGAAGGGTAAGCAGATCCTGCTCCACATGTGGCACCTGTCGTGTTGCTTATGTTATTACAAATCCGGTAAATAGTCTAATTCGGTAGGTCACATTCGTGAAAAGGGAAGGATAGAGTGAAATGGCAAAAAATTAAAAGATACTTTAGAAACTGACACCCCTTCCCCCACCACCATTACATTCGCATACATACGTCTCTAAATAGATATTTAATTTTGGTTTCATGGTTAACCCCCCTCCCCAGACATCAAGGTTCTGGGTCCGTCCCTGACTATATCAAAATAAAATACAAGCATAAAAAAGCCTGTTGTATTCGTCACAAATATATGGTTGATTTTCAATGTATACTTACATGTATATGACAATAAAGACTTATTCCATCCCCCATTCCCCCTTAGAAAAAATAAAAATTGTACTTTAACTCCCAAATATATGAACTCAGTAGATATGAATTCAATATATATATGAATTCTATAACAATATAAATGTATCAAAAGAAAGAATTTTCTACTTCATTAGTGATATATATAGACTATGGAGGCATATAATTTGGATTTTTTTTAAATGTTTTATGCTTATAGGTTTTTATATGTCTCTGATAGTGTTGATCAGGATTGAACATGTGTCACAATATGATCCGATCGCAGCTTACCGTCCAAATTTGGTAACATAAGTTGAATGATTTTCTTCAAGATTTGCTGCCTATTTGAACATGTTTTACACGGACACTTTTATTTATAGGATCAATCGTGCATTAGTGAATTGATAGGGATTTTATCTTTTGATTAATTTTGACTTTTTTTTAAGTATACTCCCTGTGGTCTTTTTTTATTAAAATATAAATGTCGGTACCAGCATTTCTTTACTTTCAGCATACCGTACCAACGGTAGTACGAAATGGGAGCCGCCATTGAACTTTTGAAAATAATAAAGAGATACACTTAGTATCCATGTATGTTTTATGAATCATAATCAAAAGTATTTGAAGGATTTTTAGCTGCAACTTATATACGACACTTTTATATATATGCTATCTGATTTTCAACTGTTATATTATCATAGCAGTATAACCTTTTATGGGTGGGTTTTAAGAAAACATGAAAAAACATGAGCAACGTTAACATACAAAATTGACCTCTAATAAATAAAATACCGAATGAATTTGAAAAAGGGAAGGGCCCCCTAACTAGGCAACGTTTGGAGTGGAACAGGCAGATAATCTTGAATAACCATAAAAGTAGCTCCATTTAAGGGAAAGTTCGCGCACCCTAAATCAGAATCTGGACATGTCAACCTACCCAGACACGTTATTCTGACTCCGAGCAGACCAGTTTTTGCTCTTACGCTTTAATGCTGCTTGCGCAGCGGAGATGCAGCAAATACCACTTGTAAAGTTTCTGTTTTGATCCACCCGGGGTTCGAACCCACAGCCTCCTTTACTATCACACGCTGGTCACGCTTTGTCGAGAAGATATGACACGTGCACAATAATGAAAGACTTGCCGACAATGTCGGCGCAAAACTACCAATCTGTTTTCAGTCCGTTCGAGTTCAAGAAATGTAAACCTATATAACAGTTGTCATAGCTATCCTAGCGCAACAACAAGTGTCTTATCATTTGAATCATCATAACAAAACAAAAACAAAATGCATATATGTGTTAGGGTCGCCCTGGAGTCCCTATATTGCGTGGACAGTGTATTACTGGCACATTTTTTTCATACACCTTCTTATTTATTTCTACATGTTTTAGACTCAAAAAGCTAGAAAGGGGATGAAATTACTCTGTAAATATATTGGGGTAAATTTTAAAGTAAAGAAGTGATTTGGTCCAGAAGAAAATGTAAACAATTAGTATTTCTGAATTCAACACTATTTAACAAAATCCAAAATTGCCACGGTCCATGTCCTGAGTTAAGGTTAATACAATTTTCAATAATTTTGATAATATGCCCCAAAAGCAGTACAACACAGGAAAGGATCCAGGATTTTTGAAGGGGACGTAATTCCCTAAAAGTGAAAATATACAGTCAAGCGAAGCGAATTGAAATTTTTAAAATAATTTCATGCAAAAAAATAGACATATAAATATGAGCCAGTCCATGCAAAAAGGTATAAAAACGAACGCTAAAACGTGTGCATAACTATAGGTAGCAGACTTGTGATCAATAAAACACAGGAACTTTTTCTCATATCCTTAAGCTGTAAGCTATACACACCTTCAAGTGCAGAACCACCCCCCCCCTCTCCTTGTTTTATTCAGATTTTGCTGAATTATTTCATATATTTTAATCATTGTCCATGTATAGTTTAAATGTCTTAACTTGCCACATCGGGATGTTCACCTCTACGATGGGGATAGGGCTCTCGCTTACAATACAGATACATTGTATCAATGCAAAGGAAGTAACGGTTCGATTCCCATGCAAGGACAGTTTATCTATATAATACTAAATAACTAAACTTAACTTAAATTTCACTTTCAAATACACGAGATGACATAATTTTTGCATTTTCCATTATGCTTAAATGTTGTCTTCCTTGCTTTAAACATAGGTAGAGATATTAAAAATTGTTGACTTTTTGTCTCTATAGTGACGTAAATGGTTAAGTTTCTGTTCAGTATAGCATTGTTCCGGGTAACAAATGATTTTACACTTGCTTAAGTACAAACTTCAGATATTTATACGTCTTTTCCCGTTTTAAATTAACAAATTCGGGACAGAATTGACAATTTTATGACATAGCAATTTCGTCGGATAAAATCGTTTAAAAAAAAATATTTTAACGAACTTTAACAACGTGTCCTGTAAAGTTTATCAAAGTCTTTTTGTACCTGTTCCCATGGACTGTCTCGGATATAACAGTACAAATCATGTGTATTAAACATAGTTTAACATGTTTAAGCCTAAGGATATCATTTCAGATTAAACTTCCTAATCTCCAATCCAGACACGCAATCCCCGTTTCTTGTATATTTTACTGGTACACGAATTACCAATAAGCTTGGCATTTACCTCTTGTTGACACTTGTTAGAAAATGCATTGTTAAGTTCGAATTGTTCGAAATTATTCAGCAACTTAGAAAAAAATATTTTTTTTTACAAAAGTGCCAAATGCCAAAAAACAAAAACAAAAAAACAAAAATTCCACATTAAGTATTATAACAGACCATCTAAAATTCAAACTAAATTAGTATTATCCCAGCTCAAATCGGTCCATGTTATTCATTAGGAATGTATTTCTACTTGAAATACCAAGTACTTATTGTTAGCCTAACGCTAATTTGAATTGTAAGACATTAAACTGATTTATAAAACTTCAAATATCGAAACTGAATTGCATTAAATAATAAAATGCTCCGCAGGGCGCAGCTTGATACGACCGCAGAGGTCGAACCCTGAATAGTTGGGGCAAGTATGGACACAACATTCAAGCTTGATACAGCTCTGAATTTGGATTGTGATTAAATATTTGACACAGCATAGGTTTCTGACACAGAATGAATGTGGTCTAAGAACTTAAAAATTTTAAATTGGACATTCACCTATTATGGTCCAATATCCAAAATCTAAATACATGGTTAGATTCAGCATATCAAAGAACCCAAAGAGTTCAATTTTTGATGAAATCAAACAAAGTTTAATTTTGGACACTTTTGACCTCAATGTGGACAAAGTTGATAACAGGGCCCAAAAATCAAAAATCTAAATACATGGTTAGATTCAGCATATCAAAGAACCCCATATATTCAATTTTGTTGAAATCACACAAAGTTTAATTTTGGACCCGATTTGGACCAACTTGAAAACTGGGCCCTTAATCAAAAATTTAAAGACATGTTTAGACTCAGCATATCAAAGAACCCTAATAGTTCAATTTTTGTTAAAATCAAATTAAGTTTAATTTTGGACCCTTTGGACCTTAATGTAGACCAATTTGAAAACAGGACCAAAAATTAAGAATCTAAATACATGGTTAGATTCAGCATATCAAAGAACCCCATATATTCAATTTTTGTTGAAATCAAACAAAGTTTAATTTTGGACCCCAATTTGGACCAACTTGAAAACTGGGCCCATAATCAAAATCTAAATACATGATTAGATTCAGCATATCAAAGAACCCTAAGAATTCAATTTTGTTAAAATCAAACTAAGTTTAATTTTGGACCCTTTGGACCTTAATGTATACCAATTTGAAAACGGGACCAAAAATTAAGAATCTAAATACACGGTTAGATTCAGCATATCAAAGAACCCCATATATTCAATTTTTGTTGAAATCAAACAAAGTTTAATTTTGGACCCTTTTGACCTTAATGTGGACAAAGTTGATAATGGGGCCCAAAAATCAAAAATCTAAATACATGGTTAGATTTCAGCATATCAAAGAACCCAATATATTAAATTTTTGTTGAAATCAAACAAAGTTTAATTTTGGACCCCGATTTGGACCAACTTGAAAACTGGGCCCATAATCAAAAATTTAAAGACATGTTTAGATTCAGCATATCAAAGAACCCTAAGAATTCAATTTTGTTAAAATCAAATTAAGTTTAATTTTGACCCTTTGGACCTTAATGTAGACCAATTTGAAAACGGACCAAAAATTAAGAATCTAAATAATGGTTAGATTCAGCATATCAAAGAACCCCATATATTCAATTTTGTTGAAATCAAACAAAGTTTAATTTTGGACCCCAATTTGGACCAACTTGAAAACTGGGCCCATAATCAAAATCTAAATACATGATTAGATTCAGCATATCAAAGAACCCTAAGAATTCAATTTTGTTAAAATCAAACTAAGTTTAATTTTGGACCCTTTGGACCTTAATGTAGACCAATTTGAAAACGGGACCAAAATTAAGAATCTAAATACACGGTTAGATTCGCATATCAAAGAACCCCAATAATTCAATTTTGATGAAATCAAACAAAGTTTAATTTTGGACCCTTTGGACCTCAATGTGGACCAATTTAAAACGGGCCCAAAATCCAAAAACTTAATACACGGTTAGATTCAGCATATTAAAGAACCCCAAGAATTCAAGAAGAAAACCCCATTGAAATTGGTCAAGAAATAAGCAATTTATACAAAGTATCTTCTTTTGCACAATACTGTGCAATTAAATATTTCTTGCAATTGCGCAATACTGTGCAATTGAATATTTCTTGCTATTGTGCAATACTGTACAATTGACAATTTCTTCCTATTGTGCAATATTGTGCTATTGGATATTTCTTGCTATTGCGCAATACTGTGCAATTGAAGATTTCTTGCTATTTGCAATACTGTGCAATTGAAAATTTCTTATTATATAATAATTTACACATCCTGTTTGGTGTGTATCTCCTGCCATATCATTATTATTTGCTTTTAAATATAAATCAGAAATAACCAACTTAAAATGGAAAATTTTAAAGAAAAAAAAAAGGAAAAAGGAAGAAAAGGGGAAAAAAATTCCCCAATTTTTGAACCCCTTATGATTCATCACCCCAAACTCAATCCCAGCCTTCAATGAGGTATGGTACCTTGCAGTACAATTTCAGAGAGATCCATACACTTAAACACAAGTTATTGTCTGGAAACTAGAAAATTCTTATTTTGGCCCCTTGGCCCCTAATTCCTAAACGTTTAGGCAATTACCCCAAACTCAATTCCAGCTTTCCTTTGTGATATGGAACCTTGTAGTACAATTTCAGAAAGATCCATACACTTACACACAAGTTATTGTCCTGAAACTAGAAAATGCTTATTTTTGCCCTTTTTGGCCCCTAATTCCTAAAATTTTGAGGCAATTACCCCAAAATCAATCCCAGCATTCCCTTTGTGATATGGAACCTTGTGGTACAATGTCAGAGAGATCCATACACTTACACACAAGTTATTGTCTGGAAGTTACAAAATGCTTATTTTGGCCCCTTTTGGCCCCTAATTCCTTAACTGTTGGTACCATAACCCCAAAATCAATCCCAACCTTCCTTTGTGGTATTGAACCTTATGGTAAAATTTCCTAGAGATCCATTTACTTAAACTAAAGTTAGAGTGCGAAAACCAATGTGTCTTCGGACGACGACGACGACGCCGACGACGGCGACGACGACGACGACGCTAACGTTATATTAATATACGACCACAAAAATTTTTGCGGTCGTATAAAAAAAGTATATATATATATTATTTTCATCAGTTTTGCGAATGACCGTAATAATGTTTACCTTTAAAATGATTTTCAACAGAATGTTATATATCTTGAATTTTGTTCTTCTCTCAGCTGGTCATTAAATTGCCCTAAAGCTAAATGTCACCGTCAGATGTATAATATAAGGCAATAAACACTTAAGTATATATACCACGAAGAATAATTACTCTTAGTAAGAATTGTGAGAAGATGTTTCGTAATTCGTATACAAGAAAAGTATCGTAAAGACTCTCTTTAAGTTATGTCGGGAAAATATCTTTTTAATAAAATGATGCAACTGGATGCACCCCTATATAAAAAATAATAACCATAAATAGCAGGTATGCGTCAATCAGACAGTAACTTAAAAATAAGGAGATGTGGTATGATTGCCAATGAGACAACTATTCACCAAAGTTCATATGAGGTAGATGTAAGCAATTATAGACAATCGTACAAGCTTCAACAATGAGAATAAAATGCTTTGCTGAGCACAGCCTGATACAACCGCAGTGGTCGAACCCTGTACAGTTGGGGCAAATTTGGACACAATATTCAAGCTTGATACTATCTGAATTTGGATTGCGATCAAATTTTTGACATAATATAGGTTTCTGACACAAAATAAATGTTGTCAAAGATCTTACAAATCTAATGCGCAATACTGTGCAATTGAAGATTTCTTCTTGAAACTTTTCAAAAATTTTAAATTTTGAAAATTTTGAAAAAAAAATATGAACCCTTTTAAAAACAAGAGTGCACACACTGAAATGTCTCGCCTTCTTCACTAACCATTGATTTTATGTTGATAGTCCTAAATATGAAGCTTTACTACAAGTAACACATAAACTTAACATGATCCAAGAAAATGAGGTCAAGGTCAGATAAACCAAACGAGAAATACATGTACACCTTACAATCATTCAATAAACCAAACATAGTTGACCTATTGCTTATAGTTTCTAAGAAACAGTCTTAACCAAGAAAACTTAACATTGACCAATGAACCATGAAAATGAGGTCAAGGTCAGATGAACCATGCCAGACAGATATGTACACCTTACAATCAATTTATGCATTAAATATAGTTGACCTATTGCTTATAGTATCTAAGAAACAAACTTAACCATGAAAACTTAACATTGTCCAATGAACCATGAAAATGAGGTCAAGGTCAGATGATACCTGCCAGACAGACATATACACCTTACAATCCTTCCATACAACAAATATAGTTGATCTATTGCTTATAGTTGAAGAAAAACAGACCAAAACACAAAAACATAACACTGAGAAATGAACAGTGAAAATGAGGTCAAGGTAAAATAAAACCTGCGAGACTGACATGTACATCATAAAATATTTCCATACACCAAATATAGTTGACCTATTGCATATAGTATTAGAAAAAAAGACCAAAACTCAAAAACTTAACTTTGACCACTGAACCATGAAAATGAGGTCAAGGTCAGATGACATCTACCAGTTGGACATGTACACCTTACAATCATTCCATATACCAAATATAGTAGACCTACTGCTTATAGTGTCTGATATATGGACTTAACCACGAAAACTTAACCTTGTTCACTGATCCATGAAATGAGGTCGAGGTCAAATGAAAATTGTCTGACGGGCATGAGGACCTTCCAAGGTACGCACATACTAAATACAGTTATCCTATTACTCATAATAAGAAAGAAATTAACATTACAAAAAATGTTGACTTTTTTTTCAAGTAGTCACTGAACCATGAAAATGAGGTCAAGGACAATGGACATATGACAGACGGAAACTTCGTAACATAAGGCATCTATATACAAAGTATGAAGCATCCAGGTCTTCTAGCTTCTAAAATATAAAGCTTTTAAGAAGTTAGCTAACGCCGCCGCCGCCACCGAATCACTATCCCTATGTCGAGCTTTCTGAAACAAAAGTCGCAGGCTCGACAAAAAATTGGAAACCCACCCTTAACCCCAAACTTTTTGAATCCCCCTTTTAGCATTAACCATCAAACTCAATTGCAGTCTTTCCTTTGTAGTATGGAACTTTGTAGTACAATTTTAGAGAGATCCATACACTTAATCACAAGTTACTGTCTGGAAACTAGAAAAATGCTTTTTTTTTAACCATAAAAGCCCATTTAAATACATCATAAAAGTATTAAAATAGAAAATGACATCATAGTCATGGCTAAAATTAAAAAACCTTCATTAGCAACTTTTAATAGTAATATCTAAAAATGAAATTCCTTCATCAGCATTTAAAAGTTACTTCTAGAAATAAATTGACAGCTAGGACTTTGCAACCATAAAAACCCATTTAAATACATCATAACAGTATTAAAATAGAAAATGACATCATAATCATGCCTAAAATTAAAACACTTTCATCAGCAACATTAAATAGTAATATCTAAAAATAAAATTCCTTCAAATACATAATCATGGCTAAAATTAAATAATTTAAAAATAAAATGCTCCGCAGGGCGCAGCTTGATACGACCGCAGAGGTTGAACCCTGAACAGTTGGGGCAAGTATGGACACAACATTCAAGCTTGCTACAGCTCTGAATTTGGATTGTGATTAAATATTTGACACAGCATAGGTTTCTGACACAAAATGAATGTGGTCTAAGAACTTAAAAATTTTAAATTGGACATTCACCTATTATGGTCCAATATCCAAAATCTAAATACATGGTTAGATTCAGTATATCAAAGAACCCCAAGAGTTCAATTTTTGATGAAATCAAACAAAGTTTAATTTTGGACCCTTTTGACCTCAATGTGGACAAAGTTGATAACGGGGCCCAAAAATCAAAAATCGAAAAAAAAACATGGTTAGATTCAGCATATCAAAGAACCCCATATATTCAATTTTGTTGAAATCAAACAAAGTTTAATTTTGGACCCGATTTGGACCAACTTGAAAACTGGGTCCATAATCAAAATCTTAATACATGTTTAGATTCAGCATATCAAAGAACCCTAAGAATTCAATTTTTGTTAAAATCAAACTAAGTTTAATTTTGGACCCTTTGGACCTTAATGTAGACCAATTTGAAAACGGGACCAAAAATTAAGAATCTAAATACACAGTTAGATTCGGCATATCAAAGAACCCCAATAATTCAATTTTGATGAAATCAAACAAAGTTTAATTTTGGACCCTTTGGACCTCAATATGGACCAATTTAAAACGGGCCCAAAATCAAAAAATTAATACACGGTTAGATTCAGCATATTAAAGAACCCCAAGAATTCAAGAATAATACCCCATTGAAATTGGTCAAGAAATAAGCAATTTATACAAAGTATCTTCTTTTGCACAATACTGTGCAATTGAATATTTCTTGCAATTGCGCAATACTGTGCAATTGAATATTTCTTGCTATTGCGCAATACTGTACAATTGACAATTTTTGCTATTGTGCAATATTGTGCTATTGGATATTTCTTGCTATTGCCCAATACTGTGCAATTGAAGATTTCTTGCTATTGCAATACTGTGCAATTGAAAATTTCTTGCTATTGCACAATACTTATTATATAATAACTTACACATCCTGTTTGGTGTGTATCTCCTGCCATATCATTATTATTTGCTTTTAAATATAAATCAGAAATAACCAACTTAAAATGGAAAATTTTAAAGAAAAAAAATCCCCAATTTTTAACCCCTTATGATTCATCACCCCAAACTCAATCCCAGCCTTCCTTTGAGGTATGGTACCTTGCAGTACAATTTCAGAGATATCCATACACTTGAACACAAGTTATTGTCTGGAAACTAGAAAATGCTTATTTTTGGCCCTTTTGGCCCCTAATTCCTAAACATTTAGGCAATTACCCCCAAACTCAATTCCAGCTTTCCTTTGTGATATGAACCTTGTAGTACAATTTCAGAAAGATCCATACACATACACACAAGTTATTGTCATGAAACTAGAAAATGCTTATTTTTGCCCCATTTTGGCCCTAATTCCTAAAATTTTGAGGCAATTACCCCAAAATCAATCCCAGCATTCCCTTTGTGATATGGAACCTTGTGGTACAATGTCAGAGAGATCCATACACTAACACACAAGTTATTGTCTGGAAGTTACAAAATGCTTATTTTGGCCCCTAATTCCTTAACTGTTGGTACCATAACCCCAAAATCAATCCCAACCTTTTGTGGTATTGAACCTTATGGTAAAATTTCCTAGAGATCCATTCACTTAAACTAAAGTTAGAGTGCGAAAACTAACGTGTCTTCAGACGACGATTTACGACGACGCCAACGTCATACCAATATCGACCGCAATAAAAATTCTTAAAAACTACATTTAGTCCATGCTTCTATTAACATTTAAAATAACTATTGAGTTTTTAAATAATTTTAAAAACAAAAAATTTAAGTAACTAAGAAAAAATAACTTGTTTAGTATCGCCCCCTGACTGTTGTTTGTGTCTTGATGACTTTTATATAGCATATTATATAGTATAAACTATATCTAAATTATATAATCTAATTATAAAATTTAAGAATTTTTTTATTATTAAAAAAGAATGGTTATTCAATATAATAAGAAAATATTTTAATGACTTTTACTTTTTGTGGAGACTTGACATTTCTTTCCAAGCATTTCACAGTACTGTTGAAGAATTTCTAACCTATTTTATAGTTTGGTAAAATTTCATGCAAAATGTATTTGAATATACCAGATGTTTACACAGGTGTTAATTGAGCTTCCTCTATTATGCTTTACTTTCCTTATTATAGAAATGCTATAGATTTGATTGACATCTTAATGGATCATGATAATTATTGTCACATAAACTGCTGAGAAGAGCCTACTTGAAAAGCTCCAAACATCCTCCAAGCATGCTCCGAGCTTCCTCGTAAGAATAAATCTATGATCCCTAATGTATGGTTGGTAGTGTATGATGGTGGATTGTCTGGTGGTAGTGTATGATTGGTGGAAGGTATGTTTGTAGTGCATGATAGGTGGAAGGTATGTTGGTAGTGCATGATTGTTGGAAGGTTTGTTGGTAGTGCATGATTGGTGGAAAGTAACTTATTAGTGAATGATTGGTGGAAGGTGAAATAATTGTATATGATTGGTGGAAGGTATGTTGGTAGTGCATGATTGGTGGAAGGTATGTTGGAAGTGTATGACTGGTGGAAGGTAGGTTGATAGTGTATGATTGGTGGAAGGTATGTTGGTAGTGTATGATTCGTGGAAGGTGTGTTGACAGTGTATGATTGGTGGAAGGTATGTTTGAAGTGTATAATTGGCAGATATTATGTTGGTAGTGTATGATTGGTGGAAGGTATGTTGATAGTGTATGATTGGTGAAAGGTATGTTGGTAGTGTATGATTGGTTGGATGACTGGTGGTATTGTAAAATTGGTGAAGGTTTGGTGGTAGTATATGATTGGTGGAAGGCATGTTGGTAGTGTATGCTTGGTGGAAAGTATGTTGGTAGTGCATGACTCGAGGAAGGAATGTCTGTTGTGTATGATTGGTTGAAGGTCTGGTTGTAGTTAAGGGTTGGTGGAAGGTGTTTTAGAAGTGTATAATTGGTGGAAGGTATGTTGGTGGTGTATGATTAGTGGAAGGTATGTTGGTAGTGTATAATTGGTTTTAAGGTGTGTAATTAGTATATGATTGGTGGAAGGCATGTTTGTAAATTTGGTGGAAGGTATGGTAGTAGTACATGATTGGTGGAAGGTATGTTGGTATTGTTTGATTGGTTGAAGATTTGTTAGCAGTGTTTGATTGGCGAAAATCATGTTGGTAGTGTTTGATTGGTGGTAGGTTTTTTGGTAGTGTTTGATTGGTGGTAGGTTTTTTGGTAGTGTATGATCTGTTGAAGTTATGTTGGTAGTGTAATATTGGTGGAAGGTCTGTTGATAGTGTTTAATTGGTGGAAGGTAAGTTGGTAGTGTATGATTTGTGGACGGTATGTTTGTAGTGTATGATTGGTGGAAAGTATGTTGGCAGATTATGATTGATTGAAGGTATGTTGGCAGTATATAATTGGTGGAAGGTATGTTGGTAGTGTATGATTGGTGGAAAGTCTGTTGGCAGATTATGATTGGTAGAAGGTATGTTTGGAGTGTATGATTGGTGGAAGATATGTTAGTAGTGTATGATTGGTAAATGGTAGGTTGGTAGTGTATGATTGGTTGATGGTATGTTGGCCGCGTATGATTGGTAGAAAGAAGGTTGGTAGTGTATGCAAGGTGGAAGGTATGTAGGCAGTATATGATTGGTGGAAAGTCTGTTGAAAGATTATGAGTGGTAGAAGGTATGTTGGCAGTGTATGATTAGAGGATAAGGTAGGTTGGTAGTGTATGATTGGTTGAAGGTATGTTGGTAGTGAGTGTATGATTGGTGGAAGGTATGTTGGAAGTGTATGATTGGTTGAAGATATGTTGGTAGTGTATGATTGGTGGAAGGTATGTTCGAAGTGCATGATTGGTGGAAGGTATGTTGGTTGATAGTGTATGATAGGTGGAAGGTATGTTGGTAGTGAATGATTGGTTGGATGACTGGTGGTATTGTAAAATTGGTGAAGGTCTGGTGGTAGTATATGATTGGCGGAAGGCATGTTGGTAGTGTATGCTTGGTGGACGGTATGCTCGTAATGTTTGATTGGTTGAAGGTTTGTTGGCAGTGTTTGATTGGTGGGAGGTATGTTGGCAGTGTATGATTGGTGGAAGGTAGGTTGGTAGTGTATGATTGGTTGAAGATATGTTGGTAGTGTATGATTGGTGTACGGTATGTTGGAATTGTATGATTGGTGAAAAGTATGTTGGTAGTGTATGATTGATGGAAGGTGTGTTGGTAGTGTATGATTGGTGGAAGTTATGTTGGTAGTGTATGATTGATGGAAGGTGTGTTGGTAGTGTATGATTGGTGGAAGGTATGTTGGTAGTGTATGATTGGTGGAAGGTGTGTTGGAAGTGCATGATTGGTGGAAGGTATGTTGGTTGATTATAATTGGTGGAAGGTATGTTGGCAGTGTTTGATTGGTGAAAGATATGTTGGTTGATTATAATTGGTGGAAGGTATGTTGGCAGTGTTTGATTGGTGAAAGGTATGTGGGTAGTGTATGATTGGTGGAAGGTATGTTGGTAGTGTATAATTGGTTGAAGGTGTGTTGGTAGTGTATGATTGGTGGAAGTTATGTGGGTTGTTTATGATTGGTGGAAGGTATGTTGGTTGGTAGTGTATGATAGGTGGAAGGTATGTTGGTAATGTATGATTGGTTGGATGACTAGTGGTATTGTAAAATTGGTGAAGGTCTGGTGGTAGTATATGATTGGTGGAAGGCATGTTGGTAGTGTATGCTTGGTGGAAGGTATGTTGGTAGTGTATGACTCAAGGAAGGAATGTCTGTCGTGTCTGATTGGTTGAAGGTCTGGTTGTAGTTAATGGTTGGTGGAAGGTGTTTTAGAAGTGTATGATTGGTGGAAGGTATGTTGGTTGGTAGTGTATGATAGGTGGAAGGTTTGTTGGTAGTGTATGATTGGTGGAAGGTAGGTTGGTAGTGTATGCTTGGTAGAAGGTAGGTTGGTAGTGTATGATTGGTGGAAGGTATGTTTGCTTTGAATGATTGGTGGAAGGTATGTTGGTAGTATATGATTGGTGGAAGGTAGGTCGGTAGTGTATGATTGCTTTTTCTTTTTTAAGCTAACTAATAAGTTTTTTATTTCTGAGTATTTTATTGGACATCTGTTTCTCTATTAGATGTAATGTTCTTTTCAATATTAACAAGCTGTTTTTCTATTTCCTCTTTCTGTTTTATATTTACAAATGTGGGTTTTCCTTGGTCCTGAATATGCTACATATTTTTTCTTCGTCTTTTTAAATTTCCGGTACTTTATTACCAACATTGTTTTTGTTTTTCAATCCTTTAAGTATTTCCCAATAATCTTTAGGTTTTAAAACTATCTGTCAACAAGTTAAGTATCTTCTCTCTGTATTGTGCTTTTTTTAAATTTTACCATTTTTTTAAAACTTTTTAACAATTCAAAATATTTCTGTTTAAGTTGATTATTTGGACATTTGTTAAGTTAATTTCCAACCAAGTTTATTTCTTTTTGTAGGGCACGTTTTAACGTTATAACTGCATCAGTTTAATTTGTAAATACTTCAAGTATTCTATGAACAACAAAACATGAATAAGCGAAGCCTTGTTTTTTCTAGAACTCGAAAAAACATACAAATCTTTTGTTTAGGAATCAATTGACCAAGCTGCATGATCCAGGTTTAGCACATACTTACAACTTCTCGTCCAATCAAATTGCTTGAATTTGCCTTCTAATTTTCATAGTACATACTTTTTCTGTGTACTAAGTAACTACGCATGAATGACCACAAGGGTAAGATTTCATTGTATCGTAATCAAGATATAAAACAAAAATTGCCACTGGCTATTTTGAAATAAAATGCTGTGTTCCAAATTAAATTAAATAGTGTGTAATTAGTTTTCACATTGACTTTTAAATATCCTGTTATTAAAATCTTTGGATCTAAAAAAATGTTTTTGCCGATTGCAAGTTTCTTTCATTTAAATAAAGAGTAACAATATATGGTTCTTTATACCTTGATTAGAGTACAACGCCATCTTAAAATTGTGATAATTTATCATCCATGCAATTACTTTGTACACCAAAAAGTGTGTACTATGAAACCTTGTGAAGGGAAATTAAGGCAACTTGATCTATTTCGTCATGAATTTATTGATTGATTGATTATTGGTTGCTTAATGTCCAGTGGCAAATATTTCATGCACGTTCAGGACGATGTCATCAGTCGAAAAACCGTGATAATGTCTGAAGAGAATATGCCACATATATATATATTTATGTTCTGATAAATCTTTTAGTTTTTACTTTGAAATGAATAAAATAAACATAAACCCTAGTATCTTTGATCTATTGGTAGTTGCTTTTTAATGACTATCCGCTAGACTATCTATTGGGACAAACCAGGGGCGGATCCAGCCATTTTTAAAAGGGGGTTCCAACCCAGGATAAAGGGTGGGGGGGTCCAACCATATGTCCCCATTCAAATGCATTGATCGTCCAAAAAAGGGGGGTTTTGCAACCCCTTGAACCCCCCTCTCTGAAACCACCACTGCATACTATCTATTGTTTCAAATTTATTATAGCTTTAGTTTTACTGTGAATTTGAAAATTGTTTTCAAGACATGTAAAGCTTTCACTGCAATTTAATTATTGCCTGCTTTTGGTCAATTAATTTTGTCATCTTACCATGTAAAGAAGTACATGTATAGTAAAACAACGCTTTATATCAATAAACATACTTACACCAGCAGCTACCATTTTTTCATTCTGGAGTCAAGGGCCTTTTGAAATCACATATTTTACACTGATACTAGTGAGTAGATTTACAAAATTTCGTTAATGAGCTCCGTTTTACAAACACCTGTGATACAAGTAGTCAGCCAAAATAAACTATCAATAGACCAATTAAAAGATTACTCGAGTTGTAAATATGTGTTAATTGATAGTCTATGAAAGGTATATACTATGAAATTAAGAGCTCGGGGCAAGCCCCTTGCTCTAAATTTCATAGTATATACCTTTTCATAGACTAACCTAGACGTAACTGAACATAACTGAATTATGTTCACTTCTATTGAAAATTTTTATTCATTGAATTTTAATTCCCAAGTGATTAACATATCTTTTTGTCATCTCATAATTGATGATCAAGGTATGAATTGGTGAACAAAGGAATTGTTTTGTTGCGAGTTATGCATCAAATTAGACTTGAAATAAGCTTGATTTTTAACTAATAAAGCACTTGCTATCATTAAACATTGTTATCATATGTAGAATGTGCGTTTTTGTAGATTTCATACCATAAAATGAATAGGAAAAAAGGAGGTCCCTGTATACTGTTTTTAACACCAGAAAACTGGGGTGTACACTGAATACAGGGAATACCCCACTTTTCTTGACTTGAGCCTTACCTGTTGAATTTTGTACAAATTCAATATAGAAAAACCATATCAAGAAACAAAATAAAATAATTTGCCTACCTACCTACCCATACCCTGACAACCTCAGTCGGGGGAGGGAAACAAAGATATTTTTAATGTTGGCCTAATTCTAGTGATTGACTTTCAGCTTTATGCAAAAGTCTTTTCTGTTTTTTTATAACACTTTTTGATGCCCTTAGCAACTTGGCCGTTTGTCTTGCCTTTTCTTCTCTTTTATTTATATTTCTGATGGAAAAGTATCCTATTTTGTCCTGTTGAGTTTTCAATTTTTCCTGTTTTACACTAATTTCCTTTGAAGACGTTCATTCTTTTCTTAAGTTTCAAAGAATAATATTGTAACAAGTTTTAGACTTAACTGTTTCATCATCAGAATCAAAAGTTTCTGTTTGTACACTAGTGTTACATGTAAGTTCAGGTTCAAACCTAGAAGGATTTGCAGGTGATTCTTCCTGTTCATGCTCAAGTTCATTTGCAGTTATGGAAAAGTTGGAACTTGTTTCACAGGTGGTTCAAAGGATTTTGATAGAAGACCAGAAATGTTTTTATAACCTGGAACTTTTTCTTACTATTCAATTTCTTCTTTAGTTCACATAAGCGATGTATTTTTGACTGAATAGATTTTGGATTAGTCAATGCAAAAACAGAGAACAAATTTGATATCAATTGAGCTAGTTCCCAAATGCCTTTTCCATTTTTTCCAAAAAATGTTTAGTTCCAATACAACTCCATTTGATAGTTCAAAACTTCCTATAGAGGTATGATCAGCAGAATCTTCTAGTTGTAGCAAACTTTCTATAGGCAACCCAATGGCATTACAATAGGGGTAGTCCATATTTCTGTATGAGTAGTGTTTGTCTCTTCAGACTGAAATGAAAAAGAGTAAATTATAAAAAAGATTATTTTAGGAAAAAAATAAACTGATTGTATCACAGTTAGATATCATAATTGTCATGATTTTATGATAAAAACAATATTCGTACAGTGCAGTAAAATATAAAATTTATTAATTCTCGCTACGAAAAATGTTTTAGTTTAAGTTCATCGCTTCATGTTATATATATCTCTGTGTATGTATAGTAGAAAGATTGATTTCATTATAAATCAAAACATTTCATATACATTTTAAGTCCTATTTTTGATCACCTGCAACTCTCCCCCCTGCTAAAAAAATCTTGAAAAATAAACAAAGTCCAAAACTGAAAAAAAATTGGGCAGCACTCTCCCTAGCAAAAGCATTTTTTCTCATTAACCCCCGCCCATTTTACCCCAGACCGAAGAAATATGAAAGGAAAAGAAGAGAGGGCATTGGGACCGGCTTCATTTATAAAACATGAGCCATATACCCTCTCAATTTTACTGATAGATGATTCTTACCTTTATTTGAATATAATTCCACACTTTTATTATGAATCAAAATTATTTACCTGTTGTTTTCCAAGTAGGAATTCGCCGTGTTTACATCTTCATTTCTTGCTTTTACATTTCTGATTGTCTTGATTCAAAGTTCCGCAGTAAATATGAATCTTTATTCTGATTGGACAAAAAATTACGAAACAATGCACGACCTACATCCTGACCGCATTTGAGATCAAAATAACAAGGCATCACGCAATGACGGAACGAAAACGTTTGTCAACAATCGCCAATTTCTAACACAATTCCTTTATAGAGATGAAACATATATCAATTAAAAGATATTTTAATTACGTTTTTAACAGTATTCAGGTTGTCAGATTAATTATTTATGGATTTCGAGAAAAAATTTTAAAAAGTGGATTACACATGAAAAATTTCAGTATTCCATTGATAACTTTGCAGTGATGGGGTTGGTAATCTGACAAGTAAGTAAAATCATCAGTTTTAAAGTATTTCACTGAGGACAGGAGACTTATTAATGCATAATCTACAGCACTGTATCCATTTATTGACATATAAGTATAGTAGCCTAGGCTGTCCCCTAATAAAAAAACAATCAGTTTTAAGATAACTGTATTCATTCATTAAGTGTATTAATAAAAAGGTTAGTCCCTCCATGTAAAGCACCAGACTGATTCTTCATATTTAGTTTAACCGTTGATTATACAGGTATGTCATCATAAAGTTGTACTTCATTTTACATTATCGTACTGCATCTGTTTACCCTCAACTATTGTATTTATATTGTACTTTCTCTGTTGACTTGTATTTAGTTTTTAGAGAATAAAATATCTATCTATGTAATAAGAATAAAACTGAATGTTACCTCCCATTTTGTTTTCACCCAAGGACTGCATCCTTGATCTATTAACCATTTTGTTATATCAATCCGTCCATTCCTAGCAGCCCAATGTAAAGCTGTGTATCCACCCTATAACAATATAAAAATATAAACATGTTAATGGTGTGTGATAATAAATCAAGAGAGGAGTCAAACAATTTATCTAAATGTAAGAAATATAACATCGGGTAAGATAATAAACAATTATATTTCTGTATAAACAGCTAAATGGTAGATTAAGATATATAAACTAAATATATATTTTCTGATTCAGTGAAACAAAACAAGTAAAAAAATAGTAAACTCTTAATTATATAAGTGTAACAAGTCAAATAATAGCAACCCTCACTTTATATAAGTCTAACAAATATTTGTTGTCCATTTAACATGTCTGATTAACAACATGATTTTATGTTGATTCTGTAGAATGATCAAAGTTGAAAAAAAAAACTTTTTTCAAGAAACATTAAAACGAGTTATATTTTCTGATTCAGTACGAAGAGACAAGAAAAATGAGACCCCACTTTATATAATTCTGTCAAGTATTTGTTATTTTTAAAAGATGTTTTACATTAGATCTGTAGAATTAACATTATCTGACTAAAGATGTTAACACAACTTTTTCTCTTTAACTTCTCATTAAAATCAAATGTTAACAAAATAATTTTTCGTCAAGAAACAAAATAAAACCTTTACTATCTGATTCAGTTCTGTGTTACGAATAAAATGAGACCCCACTTTATATAATTCTAACAAATATTTGTTGTCCATTAAACCTGTCTGATTAACAACATGATTTTGTGTAGATTCTGTATAAAATGAAGTTTTGTCAGAGTAAGTAGATTATATCTATCATTACCTCGTCTGTGACGTCTAACTGACTGCCGTGAGTGACAAGGTACGTCACCACCTCCAGGTGTCCTCCCCGCAGCCAACATTAATGGTGTCCATCCATCCTGTAATATCAACATATAACAGACATCAAAACTTGTGTCATAAACTGGACAATGTTGTGTAATAAATATAAACAAAATATATATCACATGAATCAGTGGTCAAAACTGAATAAAATGACCAGTCACACTTGTATTTATATTCTACATAAACAACAAATAAACAACATGTTTTATTGTGAGATGTCAGAACTTCCATCAGAACTGTCAGGTTAAAAAAAAACTTTTTTCAAGAAACATAAACAATATTTATATCAATGGACTCAGCTGGACAAGACAATTAAAATGAGACCCCACTTTATATAATTCTATCAAATATTTGTTGTCCATTAAATCTGTCTGATTAACAATGATTCTGTAGAATGATCAAAGTTAAAAAAAAAAAAAAAAACTTTTTCAAGTAACATTAAAACGAGTTATATTTTCTGATTCAGTACGACGAGACAAGAAAAATGAGACCCCACTTTATATAATTCTGTCAAGTATTTGTTATTTTTAAAAGATGTTTTACATTAGATCTGTAGAAATAACATTATCTGACTAAAGATGTTAACACAACTTTTTCTCTTTAACTTCTCATTAAAATCAGATGTTAACAAAATAATTTTTCGTCAAGAAACAAAATAAAACCTTTACTATCTGATTCAGTTCTGTGTTACGAATAAAATGAGACCCCACTTTATATAATTCTAACAAATATTTGTTGTCCATTAAACCTGTCTGATTAACAACATGATTTTGTGTAGATTCTGTATAAAGTGAAGTTTTGTCAGAGTAAGTAGATTATATCTATCATTACCCTGGTTGTGACGTCTAACTGACTGCCGTGAGTGACAAGGTATGTCACCACCTCCAGGTGTCCTCCCTGGCAGCCAACATTAATGGTGGCATTCCCAACTGTAATATCAACATATAACAGACATCAAAACTTGTGTCATAAACTGGACAATGTTGTGTAATAAATATAAACAAAATATATATCACATGAATCAGTGGTCAAAACTGAATAAAATGACCAGTCACACTTGTATTTATATTCTACATAAACAACAAATAAACAACATGTTTTATTGTGAGATGTCAGAACTTCCATCAGAACTGTTAGGTTAAAAAAACTTTTTCAAGAAACGTAAACAATATTTATATCAATGGACTCAGCTGGACAAGACAATTAAAATGAGACCCCACTTTATATAATTCTAACAAATATTTGTTGTCCATTAAATCTGTCTGATTAACAATGATTCTGAAGAATGATCAAAGTTAAAAAAAAAAAAAAACTTTTTCAAGAAACATTAAAACGAGTTATATTTTCTGATTCAGTACGAAGAGACAAGAAAATGAGACCCCACTTTATATAATTCTGTCAAATATTTGTTGTCCATTAAATCTGTCTGATTAACAATGATTAAGTAGAATGATCAAAGTGGAAAAAAACTTTTTCAAGAAACATTAAACGAGTTATATTTTCTGATTCAGTACGAAGAGACAGGAAAAATAAGACCCCACTTTATATAATTCTGTCAAGTATTTGTTATTTTTAAAAGATGTTTTACATTAGATCTGTAGAATTAACATTATCTGACTAAAGATGTTAACACAACTTTTCTCTTTAACTTCTCATTAAAATCAGATGTTTACAAAATAATTTTTCGTCAAGAAACAAAATAAAACCTTTACTATCTGATTCAGTTCTGTGTTACGAATAAAATGAGACCCCACTTTATATAATTCTAACAAATATTTAATATCCATGACACCTGTCTGATTAACAGTATTTTGTGTTGATTCAGAATAATGATCAAATCTTAAAAGGTATTCAGTGGTATTTCCATGTAAAATGTTTGTGTGGTGTAGAACAGTTGCTTTATATCATATGTGCTGTTGCATATTATGGTCATATAGCAATAGCGTATGTTTGTGTTGAGTATAAGAGTGTCATTTCTGTTGGTGTTAAGTATAAGTATGTCATTGCTATGTCAAATGATGGTGTTCGAGTATAAGTATAAGTATGTCATTGCTATGTCACATGTGGGTGTTCAGTATAAGTATGTCATTGCTATGTCACATGTTGGTGTTCAGTATAAGTATGTCATTGCTATGTCACATGTGGGTGTTCAGTATAAGTATGTCATTGCTATGTCACATGTTGGTGTTAAGTATAAGTGTGTCATTGCTATGTCACAAGTTGGTGTTCAGTAAAAGTATGTCATTGATATGTCACTTGTTGGTGTTGAGTATAAGTGTGTCATTGCTATGTCACATATTGGTGTTGAGTATAAGTATGTCATTGATATGTCACATACTGGTGCTAAGTATAAGTGTCATTGCTATGTCACATGTTGGTGTTGAATATAAGTATGTCATTGCTATGTCACATATTGATGTTGAGTATAAGAATGTCATTGCTATGTCACATGTTGGTGCTGAGTATAAGTATGACATTGATATGTCACCGTTGGTGTTGAGTATAAATATGCCATTGATATGTCAAATGTTGGTGTTGAGTTCAAGTATGTCATTGCTATGTCACATGTTGGTGTTGATTATAAGAGTGTCATTGCTATGTCACATGTTGGTGTTGAGTATAAGGGTGTAATTGATATGTCACATATTGGTGTTGGGTATAAGAGTGTCAGTGATATGTCACATATTGGTGTTGAGGAAAAGAGTGTCACGGCTAGGTCAAATGATGGTGTTTAGTAAAACAGTGTCAGTGCTATGTCAGATGTTGGTGCTCAGGATAAATATGTCATGGTTATGTCACGTGTTGGTGTTGAGTATAAGAGTGTTTTGCAATGTCACATGTTGGTGTAAGTATGTCATTGTTATGTCACATGTTACCAGGTTACCCATGTCATGTTTAGTACAGGAGTGGTAAATATATGTTGTTCAGTACAGGAGTGGTAAATGAATGTTGTATGATCAGATGTCACATGTCATGTTCAGTACAGGAGTGGTGACTGAATGTTGTATGATCAGGTGTCACATGTCATGTTCAGTACAGGAGTGGTGAATGAATGTTGTATGATCAGGTGTCACGTCATGTTCAGTACTGGAGTGGTGAATGAATGTGGTATGATCAGGTGTCACATGTCATGTTCAGAAGAGGAGTGGTGGATGAATGTTGTATGATCAGGTGTCACATGTCATGTTCAGTACAGGAGTGGTAAATGAATGTTGTATGATCAGGTGTCACATGTCATGTTCAGTACAGGAGTGGTAAATGAATGTTGTATGATCAGGTGTCACATGTCATGTTCAGTACAGGAGTGGTAAATGAATGTTGTATGATCAGGTGTCACATGTCATGTTCAGTACAGGAGTGGTAAATGAATGTTGTATAATCAGGTGTCACATGTCATGTTCAGTACAGGAGTGGTGAATGAATAATGTATGATCAGGTGTCACATGTCATGTCCAGTACAGGAGTGGTTAATGAATGTTGTATGATCAGGTGTCACATGTCATGTTCAGTACAGGAGTGGTGAATGAATGTGATATGATCAGGTGTCACATGTCATGTTAAGTACAGGAGTGGTGAATGAATGTTGTATGATCAGGTGTCACATGTCATGTTAAGTACAGGAATGGTGAATGAATGTGGTATGATCAGGTGTCACATGTCATGTTCAGTACACATGTTTTGTGTCATGATGATGCAAGATTTATGTAAAACCAAAGTAATGATTTTGTGTAGAATACCATGAAAGTATATAAAGTATAATAAAATAAATCACAATATTTCAGTTTTATGCAGTAAGGATGAATCAGACAGCAACCCTTTGACATACAAACTGGAGTGGTATTCATCGGTGTAATGAAGTGTTTCATGTTTCTTTGGGGGTTATGTTTGTCTTTTCGTCTGGTCATGACATTCCACTTCTACTTCATGTACTTAATGTGGTTTTTTCACTTTTTTACTTGGGTATAGGTGTTGAATACAGGAGTTGTATACATTGGTGGTGTGTACTGATGTTTCTCAATGTTTATGTTGATTACAGGAGTTGTATATATTGGTGTTGTGAAAAATGTTTTCTATGTTTTCTATGTATTGTGTGCGATTTTGTCCCATGTACATTTACTCCATATCCTTTCATTTTCTATTAGCACTGTTTTTGTGGAATACAAGAGTTCTATATTCATTCGGGATGTGTAATGATGTTTCTTAATACTTTGAAGACTATTTGCAATAACCAGAAATTAACATTGAATCACTGAACACAAACAAGAGCAATGTTTAACTGATTCATATTGGATGTACTATAAAATAAATACATTTTACTTTACTTACAGAATCTTTACATTCCAAACTAGCTCTGTTCTTTACACATGATTCTACCTCTTTATAATTCCTCCTGTGCAGCTTTAAGAAGTCCCTGTAAGCAAAACAAAGCTTATACATTTTCCTCTAGAACATACAAATGTATTATAAATGTAATAATTGGATTTAATAAGCTTCATGTTTACATTTTCAATAGCTTATATCAAATACAGTAACTACCAAGAGGGAGTGAAACTGTTGTCTATAATTTCAGAGGTTTTTTAAGAAAAGACTTTAAACAACTGTAGTATGCATCAGTTTTAAGATCAGCCTCAGTTTTTGCTGGGGTTTGTATTGCTCTGTCTTTAGATTTCTATACAATGCTTTGAAGACTGTTGTTTGTATTTCTATTGTTTTTGCTGGGGTTTGTATTGCTCTGTCTTTAGATTTCTATACAATGTTTTGAAGACTGTTGTTTGTATTTCTATTGTTTTTGCTGGGGTTTGTATTGCTCTGTCTTTAGATTTCTACACAATGTTTTGAAGACTGTTGTTTGTATTTCTATTGTTTTTGTTGGGGTTTGTATTGCTCTGTCTTTAGATTTCTACACAATGTTTTGAAGACTGTTGTTTGTATTTCTATTGTTTTTGTTGGGGTTTGTATTGCTCTGTCTTTAGATTTCTACACAATGTTTTGAAGACTGTTGTTTGTATTTCTATTGTTTTTGTTGGGGTTTGTATTGCTCTGTCTTTAGATTTCTACACAATGTTTTGAAGACTGTTGTTTGTATTTCTATTGTTTTTGCTGGGGTTTGTATTGCTCTGTCTTTAGATTTCTATACAATGTTTTGAAGACTGTTGTTTGTATTTCTATTGTTTTTGTTGGGGTTTGTATTGCTCTGTCTTTAGATTTCTATACAATGTTTTGAAGACTGTTGTTTGTATTTCTATTGTTTTTGCTGGGGTTTGTATTGCTCTGTCTTTAGATTTCTATACAATGTTTTGAAGACTGTTGTTTGTATTTCTATTGTTTTTGTTGGGGTTTGTGTTGCTCTGTCTTTAGATTTCTACACAATGTTTTGAAGACTGTTGTTTGTATTTCTATTGTTTTGCTGGGGTTTGTGTTGCTCTGTCTTTAGATTTCTACACAATGTTTTGAAGACTGTTGTTTGTATTTCTATTGTTTTTGTTGGGGTTTGTATTGCTCTGTCTTTAGATTTCTACACAATGTTTTGAAGACTGTTGTTTGTATTTCTATTGTTTTTGCTGGGGTTTGTGTTGCTCTGTCTTTAGATTTCTATACAATGTTTTGAAGACTGTTGTTTGTATTTCTATTCCTTTTGTTGGGGTTTGTGTTGCTCTGTCTTTAGATTTCTATACAATGTTTTGAAGACTTGTTTGTATTTCTATTGCTTTTGCTGGGGTTTGTATTGCTCTGTCTTTAGATTTCTATACAATGTTTTGAAGACTGTTGTTTGTATTTCTATTGTTTTTGTTGGGTTTGTATTCTTCTGTCTTTAGATTTCTACACAATGTTTTGAAGACTGTTGTTTGTATTTCTATTGTTTTGCTGGGGTTTGTATTGCTCTGTCTTTAGATTTCTATACAATGTTTTGAAGACTGTTGTTTGTATTTCTATTGATTTTGCTGGGGTTTGTATTGCTCTGTCTTTAGATTTCTATACAATGTTTTGAAGACTGTTGTTTGTATTTCTATTTTTTTGCTGGGGTTTGTATTGCTCTGTCTTTAGATTTCTATACAATGTTTTGAAGACTTGTTTGTATTTCTATTGTTTTGCTGGGGTTTGTATTGCTCTGTCTTTAGATTTCTATACAATGTTTTGAAGACTGTTGTTTGTATTTCTATTGTTTTTGTTGGGGTTTGTATTGCTCTGTCTTTAGATTTCTATACAATGTTTTGAAGACTGTTGTTTGTATTTCTATTGTTTTTGCTGGGGTTTGTATTGCTCTGTCTTTAGATTTCTATACAATGTTTTGAAGACTGTTGTTTGTATTTCTATTTTTTGCTGGGGTTTGTATTGCTCTGTCTTTAGATTTCTATACAATGTTTTGAAGACTTGTTTGTATTTCTATTGTTTTTGCTGGGTTTGTATTGCTGTGTCTTTAGATTTCTATACAATGTTTTGAAGACTGTTGTTTGTATTTCTATTGTTTTTGTTGGGGTTTGTATTGCTCTGTCTTTAGATTTCTATACAATGTTTTGAAGACTGTTGTTTGTATTTCTATTGTTTTTGCTGGGGTTTGTATTGCTCTGCCTTTAGATTTCTACACAATGTTTTGAAGACTGTTGTTTGTATTTCTATTGTTTTTGCTGGGGTTTGTATTGCTCTGTCTTTAGATTTCTATACAATGTTTTGAAGACTGTTGTTTGTATTTCTATTGTTTTTGTTGGGTTTGTATTGCTCTGTCTTTAGATTTCTACACAATGTTTTGAAGACTGTTGTTTGTATTTCTATTGTTTTTGTTGGGTTTGTATTGCTCTGTCTTTAGTTTTCTACACAATGTTTTGAAGACTGTTGTTTGTATTTCTATTGTTTTTGCTGGGGTTTGTATTGCTCTGCCTTTAGATTTCTACACAATGTTATGAAGACTGTTGTTTGTATTTCTATTGTTTTTGCTGGGGTTTGTATTGCTCTGTCTTTAGTTTTCTATACAATGTTTTGAAGACTGTTGTTTGTATTTCTATTGTTTTTGCTGGGGTTTGTATTGCTCTGTCTTTAGTTTTCTATACAATGTTTTGAAGACTGTTGTTTGTATTTCTATTGTTTTTGCTGGGGTTTGTATTGCTCTGTCTTTAGATTTCTATACAATGTTTTGAAGACTGTTGTTTGTATTTCTATTGATTTTGCTGGGGTTTGTATTGCTCTGTCTTTAGATTTCTATACAATGTTTTGAAGACTGTTGTTTGTATTTCTATTTTTGCTGGGGTTTGTATTGCTCTGTCTTTAGATTTCTATACAATATTTTGAAGACTGTTGTTTGTATTTCTATTGTTTTTGTTGGGTTTGTATTGCTCTGTCTTTAGATTTCTATACAATGTTTTGAAGACTTGTTTGTATTTCTATTGTTTTGCTGGGGTTTGTATTGCTCTGTCTTTAGATTTCTATACAATGTTTTGAAGACTGTTGTTTGTATTTCTATTGTTTTGTTGGGTTTGTATTGCTCTGTCTTTAGATTTCTACACAATGTTTTGAAGACTGTTGTTTGTATTTCTATTGTTTTTGCTGGGGTTTGTATTGCTCTGTCTTTAGATTTCTACACAATGTTTTGAAGACTGTTGTTTGTATTTCTATTGTTTTGCTGGGGTTTGTGTTGCTCTGTCTTTAGATTTCTACACAATGTTATGAAGACTGTTGTTTGTATTTCTATTGTTTTTGCTGGGGTTTGTATTGCTCTGTCTTTAGATTTCTATACAATGTTTTGAAGACTGTTGTTTGTATTTCTATTGTTTTGCTGGGGTTTGTATTGCTCTGTCTTTAGATTTCTACACAATGTTTTGAAGACTGTTGTTTGTATTTCTATTGTTTTTGTTGGGGTTTGTGTTGCTCTGTCTTTAGATTTCTACACAATGTTATGAAGACTGTTGTTTGTATTTCTATTGTTTTTGCTGGGGTTTGTATTGCTCTGTCTTTAAATTTCTACACAATGTTATGAAGACTGTTGTTTGTATTTCTATTGTTTTGCTGGGGTTTGTATTGCTCTGTCTTTAGATTTCTACACAATGTTATGAAGACTGTTGTTTGTATTTCTATTGTTTTTGTTGGGGTTTGTATTGCTCTGTCTTTAGATTTCTATACAATGTTTTGAAGACTGTTGTTTGTATTTCTATTGTTTTGCTGGGGTTTGTATTGCTCTGTCTTTAGATTTCTATACAATGCCTTGAAGACCGTTGTTTGTATTTCTATTGTTTTTGTTGGGGTTTGTATTGCTCTGTCTTTAGATTTCTATACAATGTTTTGAAGACTGTTGTTTGTATTTCTATTGTTTTGCTGGGGTTTGTATTGCTCTGTCTTTAGATTTCTACACAATGTTTTGAAGACTGTTGTTTGTATTTCTATTGTTTTTGCTGGGGTTTGTGTTGCTCTGTCTTTAGATTTCTATACAATGTTATGAAGACTGTTGTTTGTATTTCTATTGTTTTTGCTGGGGTTTGTATTGCTCTGTCTTTAGATTTCTACACAATGTTTTGAAGACTGTTGTTTGTATTTCTATTGTTTTGCTGGGGTTTGTATTGCTCTGTCTTTAGATTTCTTTACAGTGTTATGAAGACTGTTGTTTGTATTTCTATTGTTTTTGTTGGGGTTTGTATTGCTCTGTCTTTAGATTTCTACACAATGTTTTGAAGACTGTTGTTTGTATTTCTATTGTTTTTGCTGGGGTTTGTATTGCTCTGTCTTTAGATTTCTACACAATGTTTTGAAGACTGTTGTTTGTATTTCTATTGTTTTTGCTGGGGTTTGTATTGCTCTGTCTTTAGATTTCTATACAATGCTATGAAGACTGTTGTTTGTATTTCTATTGTTTTTGTTGGGGTTTGTATTGCTGTGTCTTTAGATTTCTATACAATGTTTTGAAGACTGTTGTTTGTATTTCTATTGTTTTTGTTGGGGTTTGTGTTGCTCTGTCTTTAGATTTCTATACAATGTTTTGAAGACTGTTGTTTGTATTTCTATTGTTTTTGTTGGGGTTTGTATTGCTCTGTCTTTAGATTTCTACACAATGTTTTGAAGACTGTTGTTTGTATTTCTATTGTTTTTGCTGGGGTTTGTATTGCTCTGTCTTTAGATTTCTATACAATGTTTTGAAGACTGTTGTTTGTATTTCTATTGTTTTTGTTGGGGTTTGTATTGCTCTGTCTTTAGATTTCTACACAATGTTTTGAAGACTGTTGTTTGTATTTCTATTGTTTTTCATTTTTTGCCATGGTGTTGTCACTTTCTCCTCGACTTAAAGAGTTGTGAATATCCTTTGATATCTTACATCTCTTTTTGTTGCCATGGTGTTGTCAGTTTCTCCTCGACTTAAAGAGTTGTGAATATCCTTTGATATCTTACATCTCTTTTTGTTGCCATGGTGTTGTCAGTTTCTCCTCGACTTAAAGAGTTGTGAATATCCTTTGATATCTTACATCTCTTTTTGTTGCCATGGTGTTGTCACTTTCTCCTCGACTTAAAGAGTTGTGAATATCCTTTGATATCTTACATCTCTTTTTGTTGCCATGGTGTTGTCACTTTCTCCTCGACTTAAAGAGTTGTGAATATCCTTTGATATCTTACATCTCTTTTTGTTGCCATGGTGTTGTCACTTTCTCCTCGACTTAAAGAGTTGTGAATATCCTTTGATATCTTACATCTCTTTTTGTTGCCATGGTGTTGTCACTTTCTCCTCGACTTAAAGAGTTGTGAATATCCTTTGATATCTTACATCTCTTTTTGTTGCCATGGTGTTGTCACTTTCTCCTCGACTTAAAGAGTTGTGAATATCCTTTGATATCTTACATCTCTTTTTGTTGCCATGGTGTTGTCACTTTCTCCTCGACTTAAAGAGTTGTGAATATCCTTTGATATCTTACATCTCTTTTTTGTTGCCATGGTGTTGTCACTTTCTCCTCGACTTAAAGAGTTGTGAATATCCTTTGATATCTTACATCTCTTTTTTGTTGCCATGGTGTTGTCACTTTCTCTTCGACTTAAAGAGTTGTGAATATCCTTTGATATCTTACATCTCTTTTTGTTGCCATGGTGTTGTCACTTTCTCCTCGACTTAAAGAGTTGTGAATATCCTTTGATATCTTACATCTCTTTTTTGTTGCCATGGTGTTGTCACTTTCTCCTCGACTTAAAGAGTTGTGAATATCCTTTGATATCTTACATCTCTTTTTGTTGCCATGGTGTTGTCAGTTTCTCTTCGACTTAAAGAGTTGTGAATATCCTTTGATATCTTACATCTCTTTTTGTTGCCATGGTGTTGTCACTTTCTCCTCGACTTAAAGAGTTGTGAATATCCTTTGATATCTTACATCTCTTTTTGTTGCCATGGTGTTGTCACTTTCTCCTCGACTTAAAGAGTTGTGAATATCCTTTGATATCTTACATCTCTTTTTGTTGCCATGGTGTTGTCAGTTTCTCCTCGACTTAAAGAGTTGTGAATATCCTTTGATATCTTACATCTCTTTTTGTTGCCATGGTGTTGTCACTTTCTCCTCGACTTAAAGAGTTGTGAATATCCTTTGATATCTTACATCTCTTTTTGTTGCCATGGTGTTGTATATTGAAATTCTTTTCACTGTAATGATATTGATATCTTACATCTCTTTTTTTGTTCCCTGGAATTTTGTATATTGAAATTCTTTTCACTGTAATGATATTGATTTTCTCCTATTCTACTTCTGAGAATACTGCACGCCTGTATCTTTCTGTACATTTTATAGACAACATAAGTCCCATGACCATTGACTTTTAAGAAGAAAATCTTACCTGATCCCAACTTGCCATTATATCCTACAAAAGAAAAAAGAAAACATTTTATCGTGTTTGTACACAGGAGTTGTAATTTGACGAGGAATATTGTAATTGTAATCATGATGTCATATTTAGATTTTTCTCCGAACTATGATTAGCATCCAACCTTGTCTTATTACATACAATCATATAACATATACAAAGTTGTATTAGATAATTTTAGAACAAAATCACTTTTGTTTTAAATAGATGCTGTACTTTCAGATTTTGCATACATTTAAGTGTCATTGTTAAAACAATCAAGGGCCATAACTCCTGAGCAGTATAAGTGAAAATTGGCACTTTCATAATTGAATGCAAGTTATTACACAGAAATGTCATAAACAGTTATTTTCAATCAATCAGGACAATAGCCCTTAATCAGACACATGAAAATGTAAAAGTCTTTGTAGCAACCATTTGTCTAAATTGGTTCAGTCATTTTGGTCTCTGGTGGAGAGTGGTCCCATTGGCAATCATACCACATCTCGTTATTTTTATATTCTTAAAACATCTTCAGTTTCAGCATAAATCATTCAAAAAACTTGTTTAAGTAAAGCCCTGTCTTAAGCTAATTATCAATTTGTTTAAATACCCAAAGTGAAATCTGTTGGTCCAAGTTCTGCAACTTTCAATAAAGGATTACACGTGGGCCTTCGTCAAACTCTAATTGCAACTTCAGCATGTTATGTAAAGTCTGTCTTCATGGCCTTAATGCCACTTTATATAACATACCCCTTCCGCCAATAGTTAATTAGCATGATAAGAAACTGCAAATAAAGTTTTATAAAAATGTTAAACAAATAAACAGATGAAAACCTGTAAACAAAAGTGCACAATCTGTTTTGTCTGCTTAACTGATTATCATTGAATTTTCATGTGTTGAAAGTGTAACGTGTAACCAGTAAGGCGTTTATATCTTAAATAATTCGCTCCAGTTAAGATTCAAGCTATCCATAAACAATATGGCAACACCAAAAACTATCTATTAATGCAATTTACAATTAACTAAAATATACACACCGACTCTTTGTCGATACAAAGTAACAATGAACAATAATATATAAGTATTATATAATCTAACAGCCTGTCCTACAGATGGGACAGTCTGTCACTACAAGACAGTGTAGGCTGGTACAGCTTGTCCTCCCTGAGTGGGACAGTCTGTCACTCAGTACAGACAGTGCCAGGTTCTACAGCTTGTCCTCCTGAGTGGGACAGTCTGTCATTACAAGATGGTGTGGGCTGGTACAGCTTGCCCTCCATGAGTGGCACAGTCTGTCAATCAGTAGATAGTGCAGGCTGGTACAGCTTGTCACCCTGAGTGGGACATTCTGTCGCTCAGTAGTCAGTGTGAGCTGGTACAGCTTGTCCTCCCTGAGTGGGACAGTCTGTCACTCAGTACAGACAGTGCAGGCTGGTACAGCTTGTCAACCCTGAGTGGGACAGTCTGTCACTCAGTACAGACAGTGCGGGCTGGTACAGCTTGCCCACCCTGAGTGGGACTGTCTGTCACTCAGTACAGACAGTGTGGGCTGGTACAGCTTGTCCTCCCTGAGTGGGACAGTCTGTCACTCAGTACAGACAGTGCAGGCTGGTACAGCTTGTCCTCCCTGAGTGGGACGGTCTGTCACTCAGTACAGACAGTGCAGGCTGGTACAGCTTGTCCTCCCTGAGTGGGACAGTCTGTCACTACTAGACATTAGCAGTTCATCTTAAACTGATCTAATCATAAACTAATACATGTCAACTAAGCAAAAGTTTCAAAGTCAATAGACCATGACTGAGGGCGGGGCCAAATATTCTCCATGGAAATGAGATGTGCTAAGGCTTTTTCAACTGCATACCAATTAACATTGGCCTACCACTAATGGTTCCCTTAAACTGACCTAATCACAAACTAATACATGTAAACTAAGCAAAAGTTTCAAAGTCAATAGACCATGACTGAGGGTTGGGGCCAAAAATTATCATGGAAATGAGATGTGCCAATGCTTATACAACTTCATACCAAATATCATTAAACTACCACTAGTGGTTCCCCATAAACTGACCTAATCACAAACTAATACAAGTAAACTAAGTAAAAGTTTCAATAGACCATGACTGAGGGGCAGGGCCAAATAATCTCCATGGAAATGAGATGTGCCAATGCTAATACAACTGCATACCAAATATCATTGACCTACTACTAGTGGTTCACCATAAACTAGACCTAATCACAAAATAATACATTGTTGACGCCACTGCAGTCGCCACCGCCGACACCGGAAACAGCATACCTATGTCTCGCTTTTGACTCGTTAAGGTGAGACAAAATCCTCATTTAAGGGCAATCACTCCTATAATTAAAGAGTAACAGTCTACTAACTATATCGGCAAAATTTGACTTGTTAGTAGATCTTGATTTGCTGATCATTTTGTGATTTAAAGTGTCTATTTATCTATAATTATAATTTTTATAATGTAAGACAAAACACAAAAAAAATGGTGAAAATTATCATTAAAGGCAATAACTCCAAAAATAAGGAGTTGTTGGAAGATTTTCTCCATATTTGTCTTAATTGTAGATCTTGTCTTGCTAATCAATTTTGCTTAATTAAGTTTCCATCTATCTATTATAATTTTTAAGAAATGAGGCAAAATGCAAAAATTGGTAAAAATCGTTATCAAAGGGCAATAACTCTAAATAGGAGTCAACTGACAAATTTACCATGAGACTTATTAGTTGGCCTTGTCTTGCTGATCATTTTGCAATTTAAAGTTTCTCTCTATCTATTATAGTTTTGAAGATAATAGGCAATAAAATGCTTCGCTGAGCGCAGCCTGATACAACCGCAGTGGTCGAACCCTGAACAGTTGGGGCAAATTTGGACACAATATTCAAGTTTGATACTATCTGAATTTGGATTGTGATCAAATTTTGACATAATATAGGTTTCTGACACAAAATAAATGTGGTCAAAGATCTTACAAATCTAATGCAATACTGTGCAATTGAAGATTTCTTCTTGAAACTTTTCAAAATTTGAAATTTTGAAAATTTTGAAAAAAATATGAACCCTTTTAAAAAAATTGAAACCCCCTTTCCCCCAAACTTTTGAATCCCCTTTAGCATTAACCATCAAACTCAATTGCAGTCTTTCCTTTGTAGTATGGAACCTTGTAGTACAATTTTAGAGATCCATACACTTAATCACAAGTTACTGTCTAGAAACTAGAAAATGCTTTTTTTAACCATAAAGCCCATTTAAATACTTCATAAAAGTATTAAAATAGAAAATGACATCATAGTCATGGCTAAAATTAACTAGAGGCTCCAAGGACCCTGTGTCGCTCACCTGATATTTTTATTTACAATTGATGCATGATAAATGCAACTGTTGTACTGTCGTTTAGTTTCAGCGATATAAGACTAAAAGTGCGTTTTATTTCAGCCATGTGTGCCATGTTGGAAGGCAGGGTCATCATAAACAGTGGTCCCTGGATATCCTAGTGGTGATTTAAACCAAGTTTGGTTTAATTTGACAGTAGTTTCAGGGAGAATTTTGTAAAATTTATCTAACGAGAAATGCAAGTGATGAGAAAGTTTGTTGTGAAGTTTTGTTGTTGCAACACACCCCAAAAAAAACAAAAGGTAATAAAAATTATCATTTAAGGGCAATCTTTCCTATTAATGATTTCTGCAAAATTCAGTTGATTGTGCAAGGGTTGTATAGCCAGCTGAGGTCGTTAAAACTCTCATTTGTTGTTGCAAAATTCAAGTGGTTTTGAATTGCTTTGTTGATCTTTTTGTATTCAACTTTTAAACAACAAAGTACAACAAATATGATGACTGATACTCATGACACTGAAAATATGGTCTTCATTCTTGTGAAGAAAATGGTAAGGTTTGAAATATTTCTTAAATATTAATTCAATACCAATACTTTAATTTGTATTGGATTTATCCAAGGAAATGAGAACAAGGGACACAATTAAATTCAATTTTTTCCTAAATTTCTGATAAAATATAAAATGAAGAACTATATTTTTTAATGAGAATTTTTTTTTAATAGTTAATTGATAATTTGAACAATATTAATTAAGTTTTAGATCTTGCATGGTTGATTAATTTTCTCTCAAAATTTCTGATATTCTATTAAAGTTTTAAATATAATATGAGGCAGGCATTACCTGTGAAAGGGGATGAAGTCTGTATAAATTAGTGTAGGAATTCAAGCATCATTTGCACTTCGGAATCTGTAGAAAATGAAGCCAAAGTACTGAAACATATCTGACATTCGACCTATTGTTCGGGATTATAGTTGTGACATCATTTTCAATGTAAAGAAAGAAACACCATCATCAGGTATTAATGTGTTTTTTTTTTTTTCATGTTATAGAATTATCAATTATTTTTATTGCCAGTACATTAGTAGATTGTTTTCTATATTGATTTTCTACTGCAGTTTCAGAAAAGAAGATTACAAAAGGAAAACATTTTGTAAAAACTTACCAAAATTTACCAAATTAATGAAAATTGTTAAAAATTGACTATAAAGGGCAATAACTCCTTAAGGGGTCAACTGACCATTTTGGTCATGTTGACTTATTTGAAGATCTTACTTTGCTGAACATTATTGCTGTTTACAGTTTATCTCTGTCTGTAATAATTTTCAAGATAATAACCAAAAACGGCAAAATTTCCTTAAAAATTAACAATTCAGGGGCAGCAGCCCAACAACCAGTTGTCCAATTCATCTGAAAATTTGAGGGCAGATAGATATTTACTTGTAAACAAGTTAATCCCTGTAAGATTTGCTTTAAATGCTTTGGTTTCAGAGTTATAAGCCAAAATCTACATTTTACCCCTATGTTCTATTTTTAGCCATGGCAGCCATCTTGGTTGGTTGGATGGGTCACCGCACACATTTTTTAAACTAAATACCCTAATAATGATTGTGGCTAGGTTTGGTTGAATTTGGTCCAGTAGTTTCAGAGGAGAAGATTTTGTAAGATTACAAAATTTACAAAAATTGGTAAAAATTACTTTAAAGGGCAATAACTCCTTAAGGGTCAACTGACCATTTTGATCATGTTGACTTATTTGAAGATCTTACTTTGCTGAACATTATTGCTGTTTACAGTTTATCTCTATCTGTAATAATTTTCAAGATAATAACCAAAACGGCAAAATTTCCTTAAAATTACCAATTCAGGGCAGCAACCCAACAACCAGTTGTCCAATTCATCTGAAAATTTGAGGGCAGATAGATATTTACTTGATAAACAAGTTAATCCCTGTAAGATTTGCTTTAAATGCTTTGGTTTCAGAGTTACAAGCCAAAATCTACATTTTACCCTATGTTCTATTTTTAGCCATTGCAGCCATCTTGGTTGGTTGGCGGGTCACCGGACACAATTTTAAACTAGATACCCCAATGATGATTGTGGCTAAGTTTGGTTGAATTTGGTCCAGTAGTTTCAGAGAAGATTTTTGTAAAGATTACAAAATTCACAAAAATTGGTAAAAATTACTTTAAAGGGCAATAACTCCTTAAGGGTCAACTGACCATTTTGATCATGTTGACTTATTTGTAGATCTTACTTTGCTGAATATTATTGCTGTTTACAGTTTATCTCTATCTATAATAATTTTCAAGATAATAACCGAAACGGAAAAAATCCTTAAAATTACTAATTCAGGGCAGCAACCCAACAACCCATTGTCCGATTCATCTGAAAATTTCAGGGCAGATAGATCTTGACTTGATCAACAATTTTACCCCATGTCAGATTTGCTCTAAATGCTTTGGTTTCAGAGATATAAGCCAAAATCTACATTTTACCCTATGTTCTATTTTTAGCCATGGCGGCCATCTTGGTTGGTTGGCGGGTCACGGACACAATTTTTAAACTAGATACCCCAATGATGATTGTGGCCAAGTTTGGTTAAATTTGGCCAAGTAGTTTCAGAGGAGAAGATTTTGTAAAGTTAACGGACGACGGACGACGGACGGACGACGGACGCCAAGTGATGAGAAAGCTCACTTGGCCCTTTGGGCCAGGTGAGCTAAAAACCATCATCAGCAACTTTTAATAGTAATATCTAAAATAAAATTCCTTCATCAGCATTTAAAAGTAACTTCTAAAATAAATTGACAGCTAGGACTTTGCAACCATAAAACCCATTTAAATACATCATAAAAGTATTAAAATAGAAAATGACATCATAATCGTGCCAAAATTAAAAGACTTTCTTTCATCAGCAACATTAAATAGTAATATCTAAAAATAAAATTCCTTCACATACATAATCATGGCTAAAATTAAATAATTTTTAAAACAGAAAATGACATCATAATCATGCCTAAAATTTAAAAGCCTCCATCAGCAACATTAAATAGTAATATCTAAAAATAAAATTCCTTCACATACATAATCATGGCTATAATTAAATAACCTTTATTAAACATTTTTAAAATAGTAACTTCTAATAAAATGCTTCGCTGAGCGCAGCTGGATATGGCCGCAGAGGTCCAACCCTATACAGTAGGGGCAAAATAGACACAATATTCGCTTGATACAGGTCTGAATTTGGATTGTTATTAAATATTTGACACATAATAGGTTTCTGACACAGAATAACTGTAGTCAAAGAACTTAGAATTGGTTATATGATTTGAATTTATATTCAACTTTTGCTTTTGTGCAATACACCATGCTGTTGCGTATTGACCCCCACCCCCTTTAGTTTACAAAAAAAATTATTTGAAGAAATTTTCTTTTAAATTTCTTAAATCTGAAATGAGAAAAATTGCCCCGCCTCGCTTTTCCATTTTTTTTTCACCTTCCCAAGATATGGTCATAATCTCAATTCAAATTTCCAATGGAGTTTGCAACCATAATTACCAATTTAAACACATCATAAAAGTCTTAAAATAGAAAATGACATACATAATCATGGCTAAAATTAATATTCCTTTAATAGTAACTTCTAATAATTAATTGACAGCTAATCACCTCAAGACAATACAACATCTTTATACATAATTTAAAAGCAATGTAAGGAGGTAATCCAATTTTTTAAATACTTTAAATGTATTTGGATTACCTCCTTACACTGCTTTTAAATTGTCCATTAACCAGGAAACCCTTGTTTTTCCCCTTTTTGCCCCTAATTCCTAAACGGTTTGGGCCATAACCCCCAAAGTCAATCCTTACCATCCCTTTGAGGTATGGAAACTTGTGGTATAATTTCAGAGATTCAAACACCGCTCCACAAGTTATTGTCTGGAAACTAGAAAATGCTTATTTGGTTCCTTAAGTAACTGTTGGTACCATAACCCCAAAATCAATCCCAACCTTCCTTTTGTGGTATTGAACCTTATGGTAAAATTTCATAGAGATCCATTTACTTAAACTAAAGTTGTTGTACGAAAACCAATGTGTCTTCAGATGACGACGACAACGACGATGCTAACGTCAAACCAATATACGACCGCAATAATTTTTGCGGTTGTATAAAAATAAATTGACAGTTATTCCCTAAAGACAATACATATCTTTATAATTATTTACAAGCAGTGTATGGGAAGTAATTTGACAATATGTGTTTGAATTACCTCCTTACACTGCTTTAAAATTATGTTTTGTACATAAGTAATTGTCCATTGACCTGGAAACCCTTGTTTTTCCCCCTTTTTTGCCCCTAATTCCTAAACAGTTTGAGCCATAAGGCCAATTAAAATTAATTGATAGATTTTCATCCCTGCCCGCCCCTCTGAAATCAACCCGCCCAGATTTTTTTTATCTTAAAAAAAATTACGATTTCTGGATTTTTTTCATTTCCTTTACTGGTAACTGTCGATAATTTCGTTTCATTCAAAACTTCCTGTTTCAAATTTCGGTTTTCATATTTCTTCAAGTAATTTAACCAAAATGATTAAGTCGACACATTCTGCTGCTCCATGATGATAACATCTTCTACTGAGAATAGAGATTGATTACGAGAAGGGCATGAAATATTCGGGTTACGAGTAATACACTGTGTCCAAGAACGCAAATCGCAGTATGTCACAAATTTCTGTGATTAGAAAAAAGTAAAATCACAAAAAGTAAAAGAAAATCCTGGTATTTTTATTTATAGAATGACTTTGTGTCAGAAAATTTGGACTGTAAATGATATCCAAAACGTAAGAATCGTGGAACACATTGGTATAAAAACATGACTGGATTAAAGAAATTGACACAAGCACTAACTTACTAGATTTATGACCGTATATTGAGTCAAAAAAGTCGGCAAAATACACATTGTGCAAGCCCTAAGATTTACCCATGGCTATCGTTTTTTGTTGACAAACAGCAAACACCCTCGGTCCCAATACTTTCAATAGAGTCATTAAACAACTTCTTCTTTGTTAAGTTCATGTTTTACATTTATATTTGCATCTTGCATAAGAATCTTAAAAGCACCAACCCTATTATTTTTAACACTGTTTGAGTTTTCATTTTATTCTGTACTCATAATACTTGTGTTGCATACCAATGCATTTGTTTGGGGACTACAAACCATAGCTTATAAAGCAAAATAAATTGTGTAGGTAGTCCAACTGAAGAGAGCATTTCTCCACGTTTTTGCTGTTTACTATAAATATGTATCTAAGAACAGTGGTTGCCAATCAGAGATATTTATTTAAGAATTTGAAAAATTATGTACGAATACTTACACTTGCATATATGAATAAAATGCTCCATGAGGGCAGCTTGATACGACCGCAGAGGTCGAACCCTGAACAGTTGGGGCAAGTATGGACACAACATTCAAGCTTGATACAGCTCTGAATTTGGATTGTGATTGACTATTTGACACAGCATAGGTTTCTGACACAGAATGAATGTGGTCTAAGAACTTAAAATTTTTAAATTGGACATTCACCTATTATGGTCCAATATCCAAAATCTAAATACATGGTTAGATTCAGCATATCAAAGAACCCTAAGAGTTCAATTTTGATGAAATCAAACAAAGTTTAATTTTGGACCCTTTTGACCTCAATGTGGACAAAGCTGATAACGGGCCCAAAAATCAAAAATCTAAATACATGGTTAGATTCAGCATATCAAAGAACCCCATATATTCAATTTTGTTGAAATCAAACAAAGTTTAATTTTGGACCCTTTGACCTCAATGTGGACAAAGTTGATAACGGGCCCAAAATCAAAAATCTAAATACATGGTTAGATTCAGCATATCAAAGAACCCCATATATTCAATTTTGTTGAAATCAAACAAAGTTTAATTTTGGACCCCGATTTGGACCAACTTGAAAACTGGGCCCATAATCAAAAATTTAAAGACATGTTTAGACTCAGCATATCAAAGAACCCTAAGAATTCAATTTTGTTAAAATCAAATTAAGTTTAATTTTGGACCCTTTGGACCTTAATGTAGACCAATTTGAAAACAGGACCAAAAATTAAGAATCTATATACATGGTTAGATTCAGCATATCAAAGAACCCCATATATTCAATTTTTGTTGAAATCAAACAAAGTTTAATTTTAGACCCCAATTTGGACCAACTTGAAAACTGGGCCCATAATCAAAAATCTAAATACATGATTAGATTCAGCATATCAAAGAACCCTAAGAATTCAATTTTGTTAAAATCAAACTAAGTTTAATTTTGGACCCTTTGGACCTTAATGTATACCAATTTGAAAACGGGACCAAAAATTAAGAATCTAAATACACGGTTAGATTCAGCATATCAAAGAACCCCATATATTCAATTTTGTTGAAATCAAACAAAGTTTAATTTTGGACCCCGATTTGGACCAACTTGAAAACTGGGCCCATAATCAAAATTGAAAGACATGTTTAGATTCAGCATATCAAAGAACCCTAAGAATTCAATTTTGTAAAAATCAAATTAAGTTTAATTTTGGACCCTTTGGACCTTAATGTAGACCAATTTGAAAACGGGACCAAAATTAAGAATCTAAATACACGGTTAGATTCGCATATCAAAGAACCCCAATAATTCAATTTTGATGAAATCAAACAAAGTTTAATTTTGGACCCTTTGGACCTCAATGTGGACCAATTTAAAACGGGCCCAAAATCCAAAAACTTAATACACGGTTAGATTCAGCATATTAAAGAACCCCAAGAATTCAAGAATAAAACCCCACTGAAATTGGTCAAGAAATAAGCAATTTATACAAAGAATCTTCTTTTGCACAATACTGTGCAATTAAATATTTCTTGCAATTGCGCAATACTGTGCAATTGAATATTTCTTGCTATTGTGCAATACTGTACAATTGACAATTTCTTCCTATTGTGCAATATTGTGCTATTGGATATTTCTTGCTATTGCGCAATACTGTGCAATTGAAGATTTCTTGCTATTATGCAATACTGTGCAATTGAAAATTTCTTGCTATTGCACAATACTTATTATATAATAATTTACATATCCTGTTTGGTGTGTATCTCCTGCCATATCATTATTATTTGCTTTTAAATATAAATCAGAAATAACCAACTTAAATGGAAAATTTTAAAGAAAAAAAAAAAAGGAAAAAGGAAGAAAAGGGGAAAAAATTCCCCAATTTTTGAACCCCTTATGATTCATCACCCCAAACTCAATCCCAGCCTTCAAAGAGGTATGGTACCTTGCAGTACAATTTCAGAGAGATCCATACACTTAAACACAAGTTATTGTCTGGAAACTAGAAAATGCTTATTTTGACCCTTTTGGCCCCTAATTCCTAAACGTTTAGGGCAATTACCCCAAACTCAATTCCAGCTTTCCTTTGTGATATGGAACTTTGTAGTACAATTTCAGAAAGATCCATACACTTACACACAAGTTATTGTCCTGAAACTAGAAAAATGCTTATTTTTGCCCCTTTTTGGCCCCTAATTCCTAAAATTTTGAGGCAATTACCCCAAAATCAATCCCAGCATTCTCTTTGTGATATGGAACCTTGTGGTACAATCTCAGAGAGCACACACTTACACACAAGTTATTGTCTGGAAGTTACAAAATGCTTATTTTTGGCCCCTAATTCCTTAACTGTTGGTACCATAACCCCAAAATCAATCCCAACCTTCCTTTGTGGTATTGAACCTTATGGTAAAATTTCCTAGAGATCCATTTACTTAAACTAAAGTTAGAGTGCGAAACCAATGTGTCTTCGGACGACGACGACGACGACGACGACGCCAACGTTATATTAATATACGACCACAAAAATTTTTGCGGTCGTATAAAAACATGTCACAAGAGGGTTTCATATGAAATAAAAATAAAAATTAAATCCTCCCACCCTCCCCATTTTTTCAAAAGTCTGGATGAAAATCTACTAATTAATTTTATTTGGCCTAACCCCTAAGCAAATTCTTACCATCCCTTTGTGATATGGTAACTTGTGGTATAATTTCAGAGATCCATACACCATTTCACAAGTTATTGTCTGAAACTAGAAAATGCTTATTTGGGCCCCATTTTGGCCCCTAATTCCTGAACTGTTATAGGACCATAACCCCTAAAATCAATCCCAACCTTCCTTTTGTGGTCATAAACCTTATGGTAAAATTTCATAGAAATCCATACACTTAAACAAAAGTTATTTTCTGCAAACCAATGTGTCTTCGGACGACGATGACAACGACGACGACGTAATACCAATATCGACCGCAAAATGTTTGCGGTCATATAAAATGAAAAAAGTAAAATTTGTCATTTAAGGACAAAACTCCTACAGATAAGAAATCATATGACAGTTTAGACATATATAGACAATAGGTAGAGCTCAACATTCTGAACATTTTGCTCAACATTCTGAACATTTTGCTCCAGTCAGATTTTCTCTATTTATCATGTTTATAAGGGATTTCAAAATAATAGACAAAACTTGAATTTTACCTCTATGTTCTATTTTTGCCATGTCGGCCATCTTGGTTGGCAGGGGGTCATCAGACACATTTTTAAACTAGATACCCCAATGATTATTGTGACCAAGTTTGGTTAAATTTAGCCCAGCAGTTTCAGAGGAGAAGATTTTGTAAAAGTTAACAGACAACAACGGGAACGCCAAGTGATGAGAAAGCTCACTTGGCCCTTTGGGCAAGCGAGCTAAAATGAATTAGTTTTGTTATCACCATTTGTTCTCTCTTTAAATATTTTTATCGTTGGCTTGTTGTCTCAGTGAAGTTTACCACACATTTAGTATCTAAAATTCTTTTCTCTGTTTTAACATGTTCTTGCAATTAGCTTAACGATTCAACATGTTCAACAATAACAATATTTTTTAGGCTATGTCAGTAGAAAACGAGTGGATGGGCTTAAAATACTGATATTGATAGATGTAAATAATACAGATAGAAAACAGGAAAATAAGTTTGTAGAAAATTGTACTTTAAGTCTTTAAATATATATATATATAAGAGAAAAGAAATGGAAAAAAAGGGTCCAGTCTTAAAGCGCTCGAGTCATGGCCCAGACTGAATTATTGAAATCACTATTTGTTATCCTTTATTTGCAAACTTTTGAAAAATATTTGTTGTGTAGTGCATAGATTGGCAGGATTCTGTATATTGTTCATGTTGTTTAGCGTAATTCAGGTATATATATATATCCTTACATGATTTGTATAAAATGAAGTATGAAAAGTTTCTGTAGTATAGATCGAATTAGTCCTTGAATCAATAATAATTTTACGTTTATTATTTTACATAGACATGCATTAACTGCATAATACATTGTAATACATACAGATCAAAGAGATTTAAACTTTTCTAATAAAACAAAAAAAAACAAACGTGTATGGCCTCCACTGAAATATTGAATAACTTCTGTTTATACCCTTTAGACCATAATACAAATCTTGTGTACAATTATTTCCAGCATGATGTCCTGTATTTTCATAGGACAGATATGCTTATCTTATTTTCAACCTGTCTTGGGCAAAATTATTATGTAATTCCTGTTATTATCAGGTCAGAATATTCATTTCCATAATCATCCTAACTCCTTTTATGAAAACTATATGGTCCCTCCTTAGTCATTGTTAGTATTAAAAAACACTTGATGATTGGCTTGCTTACTAATTCAGGAAGAAATCAGAAACAAAATTGACTGGGAGGATAAAAAGATCTAAATGTCAATCAATAACTGTCAATCAATAATGGAGTAATAATAAAATTGATTGTTACTATCATCATATCTATTTTGGTATGTAGTCACTGACAATACAGTGAAGGTCATACAGTTCTCTCTAAAACAGATTTTATAAGGGACAATGTGTACTAATTTATTCGAAATTTTAATTGATTGCAGACAGCAGGGACAGTCTATACTAACAGGACTGGTCACTTATAACAATGTCTATACAAATTTGCAGACAGAACTGTGCCGTCGCTGATGTCACATGACTAATCATAGCAAATCATTTCACATTTACTGAAGTGTTCTTCATAACTATATGTTCAAGTTTAATGAAGTAACATTTTTATGAAATTTTATACATTTTGTCATTGCAAAATGCTGTTTTTGAAAAGATTTCTCGGATAGTTTTTAAAATATAGACCTTTGAACTTTGAGGTATTTTGTTAGTAAATTTCGAGTGGTGCAATCGCCATCTTGTTCAATATGTAACCCCTTTTGCACGACTGCAGTCTTCTTCAAAACGATATTTCTCAGTTAAATAATTTAACATTCTTTTAAAATCTTATATTTTTGTCATGGTAAATTGCTTTTAATCAGATTTTATATTAAAATTATTAAACTACAATGTACTTTGAAATACGCAAATAACTACTAGCTTCAGATATCAGAGATACGAAACTAAGTTTATTGTTGGGTGGAAGCTTTACACAGGAGGCGTAGTTATTAATTAAAATCAATAGAGACGAGTCCTGAGTGCCGTTAGTATAGAAGTCCCTGCAGACAGGCACGTGATATCTAATTTATGTTTCAGATTGCTAGAGTAAAGGAGGTGGCTAGATACTGGGAATTCTGTAATTCAAGAATGAAGCTTATGGTTCACATACCTGTCTATTTGTTATAATACAGTGTTTCTGTTAAACACTTCTATTAGAGATATATTATTTAAATGAAATAACATAACCTTGATGAAATTTATTTTGATGTTCACATTTATCTAAGGGGACGACCATTTGATATTCTAGGGTGAAGGGCAGGATTTTTGGACTGGATGCTTGTTTTAACCTGTTGCTTCGCATGCTTATTATTAATTGTATTATACAATTATTTTAATGCTACCCTTTGTTAAGGATTTGTATTGTATCCGTGAATTTGTGTTGAGGAATATTTATTTTTATCCTGTCTTGGCAAGATTATTTATTTTAAGTTCTTGCCAAGGTCAGTTATTCATTTCAAAATCCTACTTCCTGCTCCTTAAATCAACACTAGTAAATGAAGACCTTTTGTAATTCATTTAAATCTTATATTATTGTATCTTTGTCATTGCCCCCTGAGGGACCTTAATTGGAATGAACACATATTATTGATATATATGCAGCAAACATATTCATAGATACAAAGTTATTCTGCTTCCATGTTGTTTTTATCAACAGTCACGATTTATTCCAGAATTTTTAAGTAACAATTTTATGAAAATCCCGAATAACTTCAGTTTTCAACAAATCCAGATCACCTGTTGAGTTTTGCAATTCAATTTTTTTCGACAGGAAATACAATTTTGAATTAGACAAATAATTCATGTAATTCTGATCAATCAAAATAGTTATAAAATCGGTACATTTACAAATAGTACAGCAAGAGATTTTATACTCATTCAATAATTTAAAGTGCAACTGCAAGGCTATTAAATTTCTTTAAAATAATTTAAAAGGTCTGATTCATTGCAGAATTGATGTAAGTAATTTATTTATGTTTCAGTTTAAAAAATTCATGTATTTCAAATTTGGAAATCATAAACATGTGCAAAATAAATTGTGTTGCTGACATCGATTTACAACAGCCTGCCGACTGCACAAGCCTTATAATGGCGGAAAGAGGTTACATAAAGTGATCTGGTACAAGGGTTAAAATGTGATACGCATGTAATGATCTACACATGTATCATTAAATTTGAAGCCTATGGGGAAGGGTTGAGAATGTGATAAGGGTGTAATGATCTACACATGTATTATTAATTTGAAGCCTATGGGGAAGGGTTGAGAATGTGATTAGGGTGTAATGATCTACACATGTATTATTAAATTTGAAGCCTATGGGGATGGGATGAAAATGTGATTAGCGTGTATTGATCTACACATGTATTATTAAATTTGAAGCCTATGGGAAGGGTTGAGAATGTGATAAGAGTGTAATGATCTACACATGTATTATTAAATTTGAAGCCCATGGGGAAGGGTTGAGAATGTGATTAGGGTGTAATGATCTACACATGTATTATTAAATTTGAAGCCTATGGGAAGGGTTGAGAATGTGATTAGAGTGTAATAATCTACACATGTATTATTAAATTTGAAGCCTGTAAGGAAGGGTTGAGAATGTGATTAGCGTGTAATGATCTACACATGTATTATTAAATATGAAGCCTATGGGAAGGGTTGAGAATGTGATTAGCATGTAATGATCTACACATGTATTATTAAATTTGAAGCCTAAAGGAAGGGTTGAGAATGTGATTATGGTGTAATGATCTACACATGTATTATTAAATTTGAAGCCTATGGGGATGGGATGAAAATGTGATTAGCGTGTATTGATCTACACATGTATTATTAAATTTGAAGCCTAAAGGGAAGGGTTGAGAATGTGATTAGGGTGTAATGATCTACATGTATTATTAAATTTGAAGCCTGTGGGGAAGGGTTGAGAATGTGATTAGGATGTAATGATCTACACATATATTATTAAATTTAAAGCCTGTGGGGAAGGGTTAATAAACAGCTGCGCCATGAGCGCATGATACGCCCGTCGCGTTTTCAAAGAATAAAGTTCAATAATTTCTCAATGTCATATCAGAAATTTATGAAAATTCAAAGGAGCACCGTCAATAGATATAAACAATTCACCAAAGTTTCAGGAGAACTGATGAAAGCATTTTGAGTTATTGTCCGAAAACTGGAAAAGCCCCTTTTAATGAATAAAACCCCATAACTTGGAAACGTAAAATCTAAAATTTATAAAAATCAAAAAGGAGCTTACGTCAATAGATATAAACTATTCACCAAAGTTTAAGGAGACCTGCTGAAAGCATTTTGAGTTATTGTCCGAAAACTGGAAAACCCCTTTTAAATGAATAAAACCCGGAAACGTAAAATCTAAAATTTAAAAAAAGGAGCTCACGTCAATAGATATAAACAATTCACCAAAGTTTTATGCAAATTGGTTAAAGCGTTTTTGAGTTAATGTCCGACATGTTGACAACGGACGGACGGACGGACAGACAGACGGACAACAGTATACCATAATACGTCCTGTAAACAGACATATAAAATGTGATTAGTGTGTAATGAACTTCATATGTATTATTAAATTTGAAGCCTGTGGGGAAGGGTTGAAAATGCATATTATGATATTTAGGACCAGGACAAATCAACAATTAAAACCTGAAAAATAAACAGCTGCACCATGAGCACATGATACACCGTCACTTTTTCAAAGAATAAAGTTCAATAACTTCTCAATATCATATCAGAAATATAAGAACAAGAGTGCACACGCTGAAATGTCCCGCCTTCTTTACTAACCATTGTTATTATGTTGATAGTTGTAGTAAAGCTTTATATTTAGGACTATCACATCAATTTAACATGATCCAAGAAAATGAGGTCAAGGTCAGATAAACCAAACTGGAAATACATGTACACCTTACAATCATTCCATACACCAAATATGTTTTAAATATATTTGACCTATTGCACATCGAAGAAACAAACTAAAACAGGTAAACTTAACATTGATCATCGATCAATGAACCATGAAAATGAGGCCAATGTCAGATGAACGATGCCATACAGACATGTACACCTTACAATCATTACATGTTTTAAATATAGTTGACCTTTGCATATAGTATCTAAGAAACAAACTAAACAAGGAAAACTTCAGATTGACCAATGAACCATGAAAATGAGGTCATGGTCAGATGATAATTGCCTACAATCATTCCATACATCAAATATAGTTGACCTATTGCTAATAGTATTAGAAAACAGACCAAAAACAAAAAATTTAACATTGAGTAATGAACCATAAAATGAGGTCAAGGTCAAATAAAACATTCCAGACTGACATGTACATCATAAAATACTTACATACACCAAATATAGTTGCCCTATTGCATACAGTATTAAAACAACAGACCAAAACACAAAACTTAACTTTAACCACTGAACCATGAAAATGAGGTCAAGGTCAGATGACACCTGCCAGATGGACATGTACACCTTACAATCATTCCATATACCAAATATAGTAGACCTATTGCATACAGTATTAGACTAAACAGCTGCGCCATGAGCGCATGATACACCTGTCGCTTTTCAAAGAATAAAGTTCAATAACTTCTCAATGTCATATCAGAAATTCATGAAAACTAAAGGAGGTTATCTTAATAGATATAAACCAGTCACCAAAGTTTCATGATAACTGCTCAAATCATTGACCGAAAACTGAAAAATACCCCTTTTTATGAATACAATCACATAACTCCAAAACGTAAAATCTAAAATTTATAAAATCAAAAGGAAGCTTATGACACACAGATGATATCGGATATGATCCTTATGTCGTAACTACAATACCCTCCTTTTCACGAATGTGACTTACCGAATTAGACTATTTACGGATTTGTAATAACATAAGCAACACGACGGGTGCCACATGTGGAGCAGGATCTGCTTACCCTTCCGAGCACCTGAGATCACCCCAGTTTTTGGTGGGGTTCGTGTTGCTTAGTCTTTGGTTTTCTATGTTGTGTCATCTGTACTATTATTTGTCTGTTTGTCTTTTATTTTTGGCCATGGCGTTGTCAGTTTGTTTTCGATCTATGAGTTTGACTGTCCCTCTGGTATCTTTCGTCCCTCTTTTATGTCAATAGATATAAACAATTCACCAAAGTTTTATGAAAACTGCTGAAAGCATTTTGAGTAATTGTCCAAAACTGGAAAACCCCTTTTTTATGAATGTATACATAACTCAGAAACGTAAAATCTAAAATTTATAAAAATCGAAAGGGAGCTCATGGCAATAGATATAAACAATTCACCAAAGTTTCTTGCAAATTGGTGAAAGTGTTTTGAGTTAATGTAGGATTTCAAAGGGCAGGGAGCCAATCATGAAAAGGGCACTTTAGCACGATGATTGATATTTCAAAAGGGCCTGTCCTATATAAACTGCAAGGGTTTCAGCTAGGAGTTTTGAGAGGGTTTAGTAACTTTACGCTAGATGAAAATCAACCTTATTTTGGGTAACAGTAAGGGACCAATGATGTATATTACTAGCTATACATATGCCCTAGTCCTACAAGGACAAGGATCTTTGAAGGCCTTATGCATGCTACAAATGTAGGCAGTCATGGTATGATTCTACTGGTGTGATGCTTAAATATGAAGATAAGAACAAGGATCCAGAAATTTAGTTCACAATTTCAGTTATTTTGAGGGACATCCTGATCAACAAAAGTCAGGTTCCTCTTTTCAAAGCAAAGAATCACAGCATAAATGAAATTGTAACAACTATTTCACTGCATAATCAATATCCTGTGAAACCATTTAAAATCGATATTTGGAATTCAATTTTATGAGCTTGGAATGATTAAAAGACTGTCTATTTTAAATATATCAAGAAAAGATCATGTTTACGTTACTTTCGATTTTTAAGTGAAATGAAAACAGGAAGTGACAAGAGGATAATAAATTTAGAATGAATCTGTAATCACAACTTATTACACCAACTGTAAATGTTAATTAGCTGATCATAAGGGTCATAAACCTGTCATAAATATGAGGACAGGTAGAATAATAGTATTTTCATCAAAATATTACGACAATAAAGGCATGGACTTGAGAAAAGGGCAGGGCATCTGAAAAAGGGCACAGGGCGTCAGAAAAAGGCACAGGGCGGCACTCGGGAAAGGCGGGCGGACCATCCTGTGAAAACGACCCAGCTGGAACACTGAACTGGAAAATCCCCTTTTTAATGAAAAAAAACAAACTCGAAACTTAAAATCTTAAATTTATAACAAGAGGCTGTCAGAGTGACAGCAAACGGATTTTCCTGCAGAGGTCGAACCCTGAACAGTTGAGCAAGTATGGACACTACATTTAAGCTTAAAACAGCTCTGAATTTGGATTGTGATTGAATATTTGACACAGCATAGTTTTGTGACACAAAATGAATGTGGTTTAAGAACTGAAATACTTGAAATTGGACATTTAAATACCTATTATGGTCCAATATCAAAATCTAAGTACATATTGGAACCAGCATATCAAAGAACCCCAAGAATTCAATTTTGATGAAATCAGACAAAAGTTTAATTTAAGACCCTTTGCCCCTCAATGTGGACCAATCTGATAAAGGAGCCCACAATCCAAAATCTCTCAAAACATGGTTAGATTCAGCATTTCAAAGAACCCCATAAATAATTCTTTTTGTTGAATCAAACAAAGTTTAATTTTGGACCATGATTTGGACCAACTTGAAAACTGGGCCCAAAAATCTAATATTGAAATACAGGTTAAGTTTCAGCATTTGAAAGAACCCTATATATATTTAATTAATGTTGAAATGAAACACAGGTTAATTTTATCCATAATATTTTCTGTGCAAAGGAAATAACACAAACTGGATAAATAGTTCTCTAAAATAAGATATGATGCAATTTTCAAATTATAATCAATAATATAATAACAACAACCAGTGATGACTAAGTTCTCTAATTAGATATGATTTAACACTCAAACATTGCTAGAATCAGCATATCAAAGAACCAAAGAATTCAATTTTTGATGAAATTAATCAAAAGTGTAATTTAGGACCCTTTGGACCTCAAAGTGGTATT